>JASANB010006580.1:0-14927 GCA_030248155.1 Sabatieria punctata
TACCATATGGTACCGGTACCGGTACCAATGCGAAGGTAGGGCCATAATAATGGTACCGGCACCCATGGCCATAGGTAGGGATACCATATGGTACCATCTCAGTCGCCGAACGTTGGGGTACCATTATATGGTGCCGGTACATATATGGTACCACTACCCTAAAGTCTGTCCAAAAAAGGAGCGACCTGGCGGTTTTTTGCGAATAACTTTTTGGGAGGCCTCGGAACGACTTGAGCCTCATAAGCAAAGTTGTAGACAAGGTCGAGCCGCGGTCTGTGGTTAAAGCTAATCTGCGCTACGTCTAATCTGAACACTAATTTGCGCAATGTCAAAAATGAGCTTTTTTCCTAATTGCGATGAAAATGAGATGACTGCAGGATTCGATTCTAGATGATGCTTTCATGACGACTCCAATGATGCTTTCATGACGTGTCTAGGCCAAACCGATCCAGAGAGATATGACCGGTCAAAGTTCGCAAAAAACGCGAAAAATGGCGTATTTTTGAACACTTTACAGAGAAGGGGGGAAACATAGGCAGACCTCTGGATTTAGCTGAAACTTCCTGAATGGGGCATTCTTGACCGCCGGAATCGATTCTGACACTTCCCGACCCTGAAAACTTCACCCTGATACCGTAATTCAGCTCCCAAAGTGAGGTGGTCGAGCTCAGTCATATGAGATTGAGCAGTCTAATACCATTATAAGCATCCGCAATCACTTTTTAGGCGTTTGCGAACGTCTACCATTACAATACTGCTACTTCTGACATGCAAATTTGGAAAATTTGTGTTACAGTACAAATACGTTTTTCTTGAAGCTGTACCACCCCTTATTGGAAGCCCAGTTACGGTATCAGGGTGAGGTTTTCTGGGTCGGGAAGTGTCAGAATCGATTCCGGCGGTCAAGAATACCCCATTCAGGAAGTTTCAGCCAAATCCAGAGGTCTGCTTATGTTCCCCCCCTTATCTGTGAAATTTTAAAAAAAAAACGCCATTTTTCGCGTTTTTTTTTGCAAACTTTGACCGGTCATATCTCTGGATCGGTTTGGCCTAGACACGTCATGAAAGCATCATTGGATTCGCCAAGGACTCTAGAATCGAATTCTGGAGTCATATCATTTTCATCCCAATTAGGAAAAAGCTCATTTTTTGACGTTGCGCAAACTAGTGTCCAGAGTAGACGTAGCGCAGATTAGCATTAACCGCAGACCGCGGCTCGACCTTGTCTACAACTTTGGTTATTAGGCTCAGGTCGCTCCAAGGCCTCCCAAAAAGTTATTCGCAAAAAACCGCCAGGTCGCTCCTTTTTTGGACAGACTTAAAGTACATTTCAAAATACCGTGCACTCTGTGTTTTTTGCGAATAACTCCTTATGGAAGCGTCGGAGCGCGTTTTGCCTCATAACCAAAGTTGTAGAGGGGCTCGAGCTCTGTACTGACGTGCAACCTAATCTGCGCAACGTTCCCTTGTAACGCTAATTTGCGCAATGAAAAAAACCGGCTTTTTGTGTAGTTGGGATGAATGCGATTTTTTTTGTGAATCAGAATCTAGAGACCATGGGGATTTCAAAAATGTATTCATATTGATTCTAGGTCAAACGGTTCCAGAGATATACACCGTCAAAGTTGACCGAAAATGCCAAAAATGGCCGTTTTTGGCGATTTTCAGATTTCTGGGGGGGGGATTGAAATAACTCGGGACCAACTCAACCGATTTGGCTGAAATTCACATATATGGTGTAAAATTTCGTTTTACATCGATTGAGACACATAAGAACCCTGAAAAGTTGACCCTGATACCATAATCCCGGTTTTTCCAAGATTAGGTCATTTGATTTTTTCTCTGGTTGTATGTAGTAGTTTAAGCCCTCGACTGTGGTTAAAAATGTACTTTAAAGTGTTTTGAGTCGATCTCAAGCCTTTCTGAAGCCATTCGGGTACTGTAGTATGTGGTCCTGGCACGAAAACAACTTTTTGTCAATTTACATTGTTCCTGCGGCAAAGAAATGACCTATAGAGTAGGCACTAAGGGTTTTCATGGTCAGGGAATCCATTGCTGACATAACTATAATCACTGGAATAGTGTATTTTGAGGTCCCAACACGAAAATTGTTATTTTGCGTTTATGCATGCCTAGTGAAAGGAAATGCTCTATAGAGTAGGCAATAAAGATTTTCAGGGGTGGGGAATCTATTTCTGACATAACCATCATCGCTGGGTTACTGTATTTTGAGGTCCCGACGAGAAAATTGTTATTTTTTGCTATTTGGGTGTTCGTGTTGCAGGAGAAAGCTGGATAAAGTAGGTAATCAAACTTATGAGTTTGTATATTCGTTCCAGGACCACAATATACAGTAATCCAGTAACATACGCTATGCCCTGAATGAATTCGTTGATGCTGAAAACCCTTAGTGCTTGTCAAGTCATCGCTTCCTTGCAACAGAAACACCCAAATAGCAAAAAAATAACAATTTTCTCGTCGGGACCTCAAAATACAGTAACCCAGTGATGATGGTTATGTCAGAAATAGATTCCCCACCCCTGAAAATCTTTATTGCCTACTCTATAGAGCATTTCCTTTCACTAGGCATGCATAAACGCAAAATAACAATTTTCGTGTTGGGACCTCAAAATACAGTATTCCAGTGATTATAGTTATGTCAGCAATGGATTCCCTGACCATGAAAACCCTTAGTGCCTACTCTATAGGTCATTTCTTTGCCGCAGGAACAATGTAAATTGACAAAAAGTTGTTTTCGTGCCAGGACCACATACTACAGTACCCGAATGGCTTCAGAAAGGCCTGAGATCGACTCAAAACACTTTAAAGTACATTTTTAACCACAGTCGAGGGCTTAAACTACTACATACAACCAGAGAAAAAATCAAATGACCTAATCTTGGAAAAACCGGGATTATGGTATCAGGGTCAACTTTTCAGGGTTCTTATGTGTCTCAATCGATGTAAAACTAAATTTTACACCATATGTGTGAATTTCAGCCAAATCGGTTGAGTTGGTCCCGAGTTATTTCAATCCCCCCCGGAAATCTGAAAATCGCCAAAAACGGCCATTTTTGGCTTTTTCGGTCAACTTTGACGGTGTATATCTCTGGAACCGTTTGACCTAGAATCAATATGAATACATTTTTGAAATCCCCATGGTCTCTAGATTCTGATTCACTAAAAAAATCGCATTCAGCCCAACTACACAAAAAGCCGGTTTTTTTTCCTTGCGCAAATTAGCGTTACAAGGGAACGTTGCGCAGATTAGGTTGCACGACAGTACAGAGCTCGAGCCCCTCTACAACTTTGGTTATGAGGCAAAACGCGCTCCGACGCTTCCATAAGGAGTTATTCGCAAAAAACACAGAGTGCACGGTATTTTGAAATGTACTTTAGGTAACGGCAACATAAACGGCGTTAAGTTTCTGACTGTATAATACAACGCCCCGTGTTACATTATACTGTTTTTATCAGAAATATTTGACAATAAACTGCACTGCCCCATTCAGTTGTTTATCGATTTGACTCAAATTGTTAGGATTCGTTAATGGACCATTGGGTAGTTTTTGTGAACATTTGGTGTGAAAAGTCTTACTCCTACTGGTTCTCTGCGCCGAAAACTAAAAATTAGAGCGGTCTACTCTATTTTGTCGAGTAATCCTTGACGTGTAGGTAGCTTTGAAACCATACATGTAACGGAAAGTCGCGGGGGGCGGGGGTCTGCCCCCACCTGACCTAGGCCAGCCCCTTGATTGGGGAGCCCTCTGAGACGATTTTCCCGACAGCGTTGGAAATCTCTGATAACTAAATTGTTCAGCAAATTTTTGCAATTTTTTTAATTTCAAACACTAAAATCGCCTGTAAAACGGCACTGCCCAAATTGGCGATTTTTAACGATTTTTATCCCCAACTTGCGATTTTGGAGTCTTTTTTGTTCCCAGTCCTCTTTCCCTTAACGCCTCCCTATCGGCGAACGACCTCTTACATAGTATGTTCGAAAGTTTATTTGCACCAATTTGCACTTTCGAATGGATATCTTTATTTTGAATTGCTGAAATGCAGAAATTTCAGTGCATGAAGCTTTGAACCACACGATAGACTGGAATTCATGGTCAGACCGGGCGTTCGGCAGTTCTACTTCGCTTTACGAGACCCATCCCTTTACTGGAACACAAGCCGGTACTTTTTACTTCTAATTCACTGAAAGGGGACTTATCCACGGAGGTGCCTACCCCCTCATGAATTTTTAGGAAGAATTTTTTATAGAGAGGCATGGCTTGATTAGATCTCTGATGCCTCGAGTAAATAGCTCTGAATAAACCTATTTGATCGAAAAATAACCTTGATTTTAGTAAAGAAATCGGACTTACCATCCCCTCAGCCAAGCAGCTATCCCTTGTAGTGTTGTTAGATTTTTTTTTTAAAAAAAGGCTTTTTTTTAAAAAAAAGCTTTTTTTGAAGGCCCATTTCGAAAATTTTTTATTTTATTCACAGTATGGAAATTTTGGGGGAAAATCGCTGAATTTAGCCTCAGATATACATTAGCAGTGCAGTTCTATCAATTTCTTGCCTATTCTAAGCCTAAAAATAGGTTTTGAAGGGCAGCAGCCACTCTGTGAGCAATGCTGCAGGTAGAATGTCGACTCTCAGGCTGTAACACTATGTTTGAACCAAAGTATCAGCTTTTGTATTTAAAGTTGCTTCTGATGCATCCTTGCATCTCCTACAAGCTATATGTTATGTTAGGAAAAAATTTTGAAAAAAAAATTTCGAAATGAAAAATTTTCATAAAAAAGCTTATTTTTGCTTTCAAAAAAAATTTTTTTACAACTCTAATCCCTTGTCTGGAGTTATCTATTTGTTCAGGTTTCCCAATCGCCGACGTATTTGGCATAGTGGCGCGTCGAAACTGCAGCTTTTTGGCCTTAGCAGACGGGGTGAACTGGGGGGACCGGGCCCGTCTGGCGGGGCGCTGCGCCGTTCGAGGGGCCCTGGACCACCTCAACCAGCAGTTGCTTGATTGGCGCGGCTGCTTAACCACGGTCGACGTTTTCCACACCCTGCTCGGGGCCTTTCATGCTGGTCATCAGCTCATTCTACAGGAGGGAGGACTCCTGACCACTCTCTGTGTGGCCGTTGTATGTAAATTAGCCAACACCGACACCTGGGTGGTCTGCGTCTGCAATGTTGGAGACTCCTTGTGCTTTGTCTACAGCAACGAACATGGCGTTAGAGAGGTTGGTTTTTGGATTTTGATTTGGCTTCTGAGGCTCTGACTTACCCTGCTGCTACCCCCTCAGGAAAAATTTTGGAAGAATTTTGTATAGAAAATTATGATAACCTATTTTAGCGAAAAATAAGCACTTGATTTAGTTTAAATTCGAACTTTTTGGCTTATTATCCCCTCAACCCCCTCAGCCACCGCTACCCCTCCTATAACCTGTTTTAACTAAAAATAACCGAAAAACCTAGACTTAGCCAAAAGTTGGGTTTTTGGTAGATTATTGCCTCTCAGCCATACGTGTAACCGTGGGTCTGCCCCTCACACCCAACTTAGTCCAGACCCCCTCCCCGAGACGATTTTTCTGACCACCTCCACTTTTCTGGCAACTATTTTCTTAGAATTTCATACACTAAAATTGCTAGAATCACATGTGAAACTAAAATTGCTAGAATCACCTGTGAAACTCTTATCATAATTTTCTGTATACAAAATTCTTCCTAAAAATTCCAGAGGGGGTAAGTCAGAGCCTGAGGGGGTCAACCCCAGCCCCCCTTTGATCATGTCTGGTGACAGTACCATATGGTGCCACCGTTCGTGTAACAGGTCATCCGCCGAAGGGGGAGGGGGTTGGGGGTCTGGGGCCGGCTGCGGGGGGGGTCTGAGCTAAAATTTTGTACGGGGGTTGGGCACTAAAAAACGCTCAAAAATCGAAAAATGGCAATTTTTTGGCTAAGAATCGCCAAAACCCTAAACAGCTAAAAAGTAGTGTCTTGCAGGCGATTTTGGCATTTTTTGTGTCTGAAATTGTAAAAAATTGCAAAAATTTGCTTAAAAATGCTTATGTGCCAGAAAAATCGGAGGGGGGTCGGCGAAATCGTCTCGGGGGGGGCATCCGGGGGGTCTGGCCTAACTCAGGTGGGGCGGGCAGACCCCCTGTTACATGTATGGGTGCCATTAGCCTAGGTACCGGTACGATAAACGGCGTTAAGTTCCTGACTGTATTTGGTGTACCTTGAAATAACATAATCTGGAATTTGGCATCGAACCAAAACGTCCTTGCCGTTTTCGAGATATAAACGGGAACATCAGTGAAAATTGGCCTCCGCATTGCATTGGGTAGCAGCTTGCCTACCATTCCCACGGAGCCTGACACAGGGGTTCGAGCCCGCCTCAGCCCAAGTGGTTTGCCTCGCACGAGGTCTTCTTGGGTTATTGTTGACTTGTCTGGTGTACATGTGCGTTGTAAAAAGTTATATAATTAGTAGTTATTTCAGCGTTTTTGCAGGTAACGCAAGGATCACATGATATCAGGCAGATGCGAGACATGCGCGACGCTGGCGGCGCGCTAGGGCCGGTCGACGGGCTCAACCCGGAGTTGCAGAACCTCACCTGCTCGCTGACTTTTGTAGAGGAAGGTAAACCCGTCAGGCTTGTGTTTCAGTCACTCTTCTTTAGACTATCTGAATTGTATAAAAAATTAGGCTGTGATGATTAGCGCAGGGGTCCTGAAACTCGCTGTCCATGTGAGCGAGGTCGGCTAGCCGATGAGAACTGCGCTATCTGAGCTAGAAAACCCGTCTGTTTTATGTTTCATTAGGGGTTCTTTTGTTTTTAATGTATTTTTGTATCTCAGCTAAACCCATCCGGTTTATGTTTCATTAGAAGGTCTTTTGTACTGAATGTGTCTTCTTTATGATTATTGTTTCAACTACATTGTAGGAGACATAGTATTCATAACGTCTGATGGAGTGTCGGACAACTTTGACCCGGTGGTGGGCAAGTTCTGTGTGATGAAGGAACGCGGGTACAGTGATAAGGAGAATGAGCAGGCGGCCAAGATGCGCGCTCCGAATCGAAAAGTCATTCCAAATGGAAATCGAGTGATGGTGATCAATGGCGATTCTACTACTAACGACCGACCAAAACCACAACCGCTAGATCTCAGTCCTAAGGTTGGTGATCTGCTCTTTCTGTAGTTTGCTCTCAGCTTTGTAAAGTAACTGTGATTTTAAATTGATAGCACACTTTAAGAAAGGATATCTCTATAGCATGGCTCGAGAGATAATCCAAAAATTTTGCTAAATTCTCAGCAGTCAACGGATCTCCGTTATCTGTCGCTGTTTTTCTTTTGTCATGACTTGTCTACTTGGCCTGAAACCTGACCGTGACGGGTTTAGTCACCTGCCCAGCCAGCGCCCCTCCCCTTTGGCAAATGTATAATGATACATTGATCCGGATTGATTGAAATTGTGTAAGCGCGACCGCGCGTAACCCCGTTGTCAATATTATATAAAAATACTGTTTCAGAAAATTGTTGTTAAAAAATGTTCGTTTCAGAAATTTTTAAACAAAGGCTGATTGATTTATTATAGATGGGCCTGAATTTGCCTGCAGTAGAGGCTCACCAGAGACACGAACTGATGTTGTTGCGTATGGAGGATCTTCTGAAACACGGTCTTTCCCTTGACACCGCAGGCACTCCCACTGCCCAAGACGTTTGTGAGAACTTGGTGCAATTTGCTCAACAGCTTACTATGTACTACTTTTACTCATCATGCTTACCTGTGTCACCCATACATGGGAACTTAGATTCTACCCCCAAACGACCCCACCCACCCAACAGAAGCCGACTTTTGTTCCTGACCCCACCCACCAAAATCGCCGCGACCCCCTACCCGAACCCATTTTTCCGGCCCATGTATGGGGTCACCTTACCACTCTGTTTTTGGACACATTTCTTTTTGTAGTTTCCGATATAAAAATCGCCTTGAATGGCCCGTAAAACAGCTGAATGTAGTGATTTTGTATCCGAAATTCCCAAAAAAGCAATAATTCTTCCAGAATTTACCTGCCAATAAAAGCGAAGGCGTTTGAAAATAAAATTGTTTACAGGAATAGGTCCAAGTGGCTGAGGAAGGGTTGACCCCTATTACAGTCAGGCACTTAACGCCGTTTATGGTACCGACACCATATAAGGTTCCGGTACCATATATGGTACCCCTACCCATGGCCATGGGTGCCGGTACCATATATGGTACCACTACCATGGTACGAAATCTGAACGGAGTGGTACCATATATGGTACCGGTACCGGAAAAACGCGAAGGTGGGGGTACCATATATGGTACCACCACAGACCTCGAACGTGGGGGTACCATATATGGTACCACCACAGACCTCGAACGTGGGGGTACCATATATGGTACCACCACAGGCCCCGAAGGTGGAGGTACCATATATGGTACCGGTACCATATGTGGTGACGGTACCATATATGGTGCCGGTACCGGCACCTTATATGGTGTCGGTACCATAAACGGCGTTAAGTGCCTGACTGTATTACACGCATATATGGCAGTAACACTCTAACGCCTGTCTGTCTAGGGCAAAGCGCAGAATCCTGGAGGACCCGGACCTGTACCAGGGCCCGAAATCGGTGGCCGACCAGCGACAGAGGCGTAGGATGGTACGACAGAAAATCGCAGAAGTTCCCGGGAAGCTGGACCACGCCACGGTACTTTATAATTGCTTACAGTCAGGGATGCCTACCAAATTCAAAATTTGAATTTGATATGGTATGGTATAGTACCAGCTAATTCAGTTTGAATTTAGTTGGTGTGATTTTGGTATGAATTTGGTACAGTAGTGGTAGTTTGCTGTGATCATACATGTAACAGGTCATCCGCCGATGGGGGGAGGGGGGTTGGGGGGGTTTGGCGCCGGCCGGAGGGGGTCTGAGCCAAAGTTTTGGGAGGGATGTAGGGCGCTAAAAAACGCTGAAAAATCGAAAAAATCGCAATTTTTTGGCTAAAAATCGCCAAAAATCGCTAATTTGGGCTGAAATACAGCTAAAAAGTGCTGTTTTGCAGGCGATTTTGGCAATTTTTGTGTCTGAAATTCTAAAAAAATTGCAAAAATTTGCTCAAAAATTTACTTGCCAGAAAAATCGGAGGGGGAGGGGTCGGCGAAATCGTCTCGGGGGGGGGGGGGGGGTGGTCCCCATCTGGGGGGTCTGGCCTAAGTCGGGTGGGGGCAGACCCCCCAGACCCCCCTGTTACATGTATGGCTGTGATAATGTCATAGAAGCCTTTGGAAATTATGCTCAATCCACCTTTCTTCAGTTTTTAAGAAAGTAGAGTAATTAGCGTAATTAATTGCAGGTAGTGGCGTACACGGTGGGTCTGTGGCCGGGAATGGAACCCAGCCCCTCGCCGCCGTTCGGACCGGCCGATTCAGCAGTTCCCGAAGAGGGTGAGTGAATGAGGGGAGGAAGGAGGGAGGGAAATTGAATTGCGATAGAGCTTTTACGAGCCTGCCATAAATTTGCATGCCGCTGGGAATTATTTGCTCGTTCGATTAGTATTCTGTGTCACCCTGCCCTCTCTCGCTTGTATAACTTGGAACAGCTCGACATAGGCTTGACATAGACTGTTTTCTTTTGCTATTTTTATTGCCCAAAGTTTGCTTACCTGAAAAAAGCCTTAAAACAGTCAGGCACTTAACGCCGTTCATGGTACCGGTACCTAGGGTAGTGGTACCATAATGATACCCCTCGTTCGGCGACTGTGATGGTACCATATGGTGACGGTTGGTACCATTAGTGGTACCCGGCAGCCGTTCATTTGGGCGTCTGTCAAAATTTTTTATATAAAATGTGGGAAACTATGTAGGCCTCAAAGCAATCCCACTGCCTATCTTGTTTGTGGCCAATCTACCAAAAACAAACCATAAAGTGTTGACCAAAAAAACGACCGTCTGGCCATTTTTCGAGTTTTCCGAATAATTTCAAATGGCCGCCATTCCATCAACTTTCAACCGAAAGAAAGATTTTTTGGCACGATTTATTATTTTTTGTTAAGAGTTTGTTTTGTCCAAGTCCTAGCCTGCTAGCCTTCTGTAGCCTGCAGTTATGCTGTTCCGAAATGAACTGACCCGAATTTTCAGACGTCAATTTTGAACGTAAATATCGCACGGCACGAACCGTTCATTGGATCGTTCGCAAATATTGCAGGTTGACCAATCTTTATATGGGCTTAAGAAGCTGAAGAGCTCAGATTTCTAGCACAACCAGTTAAAATCTGGCGGATTTTTAGTTGCAGTCGAAGTGAAAAATTCGTATTCTCAAAAATGAGAGTGTTTTCCCTGCACAGAGAGCAGGGTTATACGAACTAATAATGGGGTCGTGGATTACATTCGCCTCAACTGAGACAACGCACTGAACACCTAAATTAGGCCATACAACCCTGCTTTAAAGACGAGGCGGTCTTTTTTCTGGCCAACACTGTACTTGAAGAGGTCATTGCTGACTCCCGTAATTTTCTCTGCTCTCCGCCCGTAGGCAAAGTATGCAGCAGTATAATTACATATTTAAGACAAACTCTGTCGCCCTACCAACCTTACCAGTAGAGTAGGCACCAGTCTGAGCCTTGAGCGCTAGCTGTTGCCGTGTATATCTGGAGCAAAATGAGAATAAACCTTTTGAGAGTTCTTCCATTTTTTACAAAAAAGTTTTCGACAGACGCCCAAATGAATCCACGCCCAACTGTGCACGCCCAAACGAGACACGCCCAACTGTGCACGCCCAAATGAACCCAACCCGTGGTACCCATGGCCCTGGGTAGGGGTAATGGTACCACCACAGTCGGATTTTTCCGGCCCATGTATGACTAATACACACAATCCATATTGCTGAGTTAAAGGTGACCTACAGGGTGTCTCAAAAAAAATGATCACATTTCTTTTTACTAGTGTTCCGACGATATCAAAATTCGTCGATATTCGATATCGATATCGATATCGATATTTTCAACTCAATATCGATCGATATCGATATCGATATCGATATTTATAGTTATGCAAGAAAATCTCAAGATTTGAAAGAACAAACTGCTCTCATTGGTTATCAGTCAAGCACTGATGCAATCAGCAGTCTGATAAAAATTAAGTAGAGAATCTAAGAAAGGTAGTTGCCCTTCTGAAGCCCTTTAATGAAAAGGTTGACCTCTCAGGCCAATGCCCCACCCTCATTAGGCATAAATGAGCTCAGACAGAATAGCTGTATTTTATCTTATTTTAATCACAAATAGGACACAATCCTTGATTTTAGTAGAAAATCGGACTTTTTGCCATCCTTTCAACCACCCATCAGCCGGCGTTGCCTCCCCAGGATTTAAAAATATACCACCTCTCAGCCGAAATGCTAGCCCATGTCTGCTTCTGCCCTCCTGCTTCAAGTGTGTACAGTAGACTGAGCAGCTCTTCAGTGTTGCTGCAGACATTTAAGAACCTAACTGTTGCTGTCTGAAAGCTGAGAATGCCAAGAAATTGACGTTTCTGAGAGCTATCATGCCACTGTTAGGTTTTGACACTATTCCAGGGAAATAAACTTGGTGTCAGTTCTGTTTTTTCCTACTTTTCAGGACAAAAAATATCGAAAATATCGATGCAAAATATCGCGATATCGATATCGATATTGGAAAAAGGGTCGATATATCGACTTTTCGATATCGATATCGATATATCGTCGGAACCCTACTTTTTACTGCCATTTCCGCAAATTTTGACCCAAATAGGCTGAAATTTGGACCATAGGTGCCCAAATTCGGGCAATTTTATGTGTTAAAGTTTGGTGCACTAGGCTTGACTCATTCCCGATAAATTTCAAAAAAAGTGAAATTTGTTAAATCAATAGTGAAAGCCGGTCACCGAAAAAATGATCACATTTCTTTTCACTGCGATTTCCGCAAATTTTGACCAAATAGGCTGAAATTTGGACCATATGTGCCCAAACTCGGGCAATTTTATGTGTTAAAATTTGGTGCACTAGGCTTGACCAATTCTCGAGAAATTTCAAAAAAAGTGAAATTTGGTAATTTCAATACCAAAAGCCGGTCACCGAAAAAACGTTACATTACATTATCGCCTAAGCTCTAACGATAGCGTTGGAGTTCATGCGTCAACTTTTTACACACGAATTACCCTGAACTTCTGCGTTTACACTCCAAATTTCATTCAATTCCGTCAAAAATTAGAAAAGATACAGGAAAAGGAAATGTTTCCATTTTTCGGTGACCGACTTTCACTATTGAAATTACCAAATTTCACTTTTTTTGAAATTTCTCGGGATTGAGTCAAGCCTAGTGCACCAAACTTTAACACATAAAATTGCCCGACTTTTGGCACCTATGGTTCAAATTTCAGCCTATTTGGTCAAAATTTACGGAAATGGCAGTAAAACGAAATGTGATCATTTTTTTGAGACACCCTGTACAAAGGAGTTGTGGATTTGACGCTCCATACCTGAGGTGTAGGTTCCGGAAACTCGGTGTCCTTAACTAAACTAAGGGTCGAAAATTTCCGAATCGAATTTTCTCGCTTATTAGTAGTGATTTTGACTTTTCAGTGCTTTTAAGCTGGGAGTTGGGAGTTTTTCAGTGCTTTTAGCTTACTTTCAATTTTGGCTTGGAATACTGAAACTCAACTGGTCCAGAGAGAGAGAGAATGACTCTTAATTAGTTAATTAATTAATTAATTGCAGACGCAGTAACAGTGCGCGGCGACGCAGAGCGCACTCCACAGGCCTCCCATAAGCGATTCGGCGACAGTGGCCCATCGTCCGTCCCCTCCTCTCCTGCCACTCCCGAAGTGGAACTAACCGTCTATATGCAATCGGAACACCTGATGGCTGTGCCGCGCCTCGCCGACGCCGTAACCACCACGCAGACCGAGGTAACTACTGCGCCGGACCGTAGTTTAGTACCGCACAATACTAAACTACGGTCCCAATTTTTGGTAGCTTCTTTCTCCGCCTGCCAATCTAAGTCTGTCTCTGTCCTTTGGTAGATAGTACTGAGCACGTGTGTGGAGGTGATGCCGTTTACGCCGCGGCGGGAATTACTCTACTCGGAAGAGCAGGACGAGATTCTGTCGATTCGCATGATTGATGACGGTTCCCAGTCCAGTTCGGTCAATAGCAACCTCGATGACGCCAAATCTGGCTCTTCTGCTACTCGCACCCCAGATATCTTGGTAGGTGCTGCTTGCTATTAGTAGTGTGAGGCAGTTAACGCCGTTTATGGTACCGACACCATGGTACCCCTACCTTCGCATTGAAACCGGTACGTACCGGTACCACTCTGTTCAGATTTCATGGTACTGTCACCTTGTATACCGGTACCATACAATGTGACAGTACCATATATGGTGCCGGTACCATAAACGGCGTTAAGTGCCTCACTGTAGTAGTGTTGTTTGGTTAAAGGCTTGCGCTTTTGCTTACTATTCATTCGTACATGTAGCAGCTAGTTCTAAGGGTCATACATGGGTTTACCCCCTCCCCTCCGCCGCCCATATCTTACCTGCCCCTCCCGGAGGGAGAAAGTTTTTGCTTTTTAGGCTTTTTTTTACTTTTGTCGGGACTTCGGGACTACCTCCTAACCCGGCTCCGGATTTATTCGGCCTTTGGGTGCTGGGGCTGTTTTGCAGCAAATCTTTTTCGATTCTTTCATAATTTAGTACACTAAACTATTTATTTTAGCTGTTTTTGAGCGCTTTTTGTTGCCCAAACCCCCTCCCCAGAATTTTGGGTTCAGACCCCCGGCCGGTGCCAGTTTCCCCAACCATACATTGGCCGGAAAAACGGGTTTGGGGTAGTCAAAATCCGTAAATTTAGGGGTGAACCTGCCGGTTTGGGGGGTCACGGCTATTTTGGTGGGTGGGTCCAGGAACAAACGTCTCGTTCGGCTGGGTGGGGGTGGATTCGGGGGCTTGAGAGCCCAAGTTGGTGGTAGACAAACCCTTCCCCAAACCTCTCTCCCGTCAGTGGATGGTCTGTGCATGTATGATAACTACTAGAAGAAGCATTCCGTTTTGATACTGTAGTTATGCAGGGTTACTGAGGACCTCGAAATTTTGGCTCAAATGGATGAAAGTATACTGAGTTTTCCGCATTACTAGTTAACCCGTCGAAGTTATGTTTCATAGGTGTTTGCTCTGTGTTACCTATTCTTTTCTCTGTCTTCTCTGGCAGCAGAGTCGTGTTTTCTGATTCTCTGTGGTGGGGAGGGGGTTTGAGAATAAGTGTCTGTAGCCAATTTAGTTGTTTGATTGTAGAGTCCTGACCTGGACCTGGATTACTGTCTGGAAACGGAGTGCACCGAGGATTTCGACGAAGAGAGCCAGCTGCCGACACTCAGCGAGGATCTGGACAGTTCCAGTCTAGCACAGCAGGATGAACTGCCTGACTTAGAAGCGCAGACTTATTTGGTTGACACTCAACAAACCTCCACCACTACCACTACCGGTAAGACTGACCTATGACAGCAAGTAAGTAAGTGGTACAGGTACCAGTGCCAAGGTGGGGGCACGATATGGTGCCACTAGCCTAAGTACCAGTACCATATTATGGTACCGTCACCATATGGTGCCAGTACCATAAACGGTGTTAAGGGCCAGTCTGTCTAATGTTATAGTAAATTTCAACTCATGCCAGTAAAGGTATTCCTGTATGCTATCCTTTAGCACTGTCCAATTGTTTATCCGAAAATGCTCTGAGTTCTTGCATTCAAGTTGAAAGCTGTAATTCCCATCATCAAATGCATATATGTACTAGGGGGTTTGGGGTCTACCCACTGCTGGAAAGGCCAAACACCCCTCACCGCCACCCCCGAGACAGGTTAAGGGACCCCTGCCCAAAAATACA
>JASANB010006582.1:0-112869 GCA_030248155.1 Sabatieria punctata
AGTACTGTAATGCCTATACTTCTATGCCTTGTGTAGACGACACCAATACTCCTGATTCGACAGTTGGTGACTAAGAGATGGGAATGGGAGATGGCTCATACAAAGTCTGTCCGTCCGGTTCGGCATTCCAAATGCTGTGCAGCAAGAAACGGAAGGTGTCTTCGCGGCCGGAGTTGGTGTCGCAGTCAACGCACAGCAACCTGTCTGAGCGCCGAGTGTTGTCAGCTACTCGAAAAATGAGCAAGTCCACTATTTCGATTGCGTCGTACTGTGGTCAGTTGAGCAGCTTGTCTAATGGACTTCCCTCTATCTCATACAACCACAGAGGACCAGATATCCGAAAGGCCAAGTATCAACAGTGACTACATACATATTACGTTGAGTTTGTTAGTGGCAGTGAAACTGTCTTGTATTTTTATTAACCTCAACTGGGCTCTCCCTATGCATCTATTCAACGTTATATTACATGAATAAACAAACGTATCTAGAAAGAATACGCAGCATACTAATAAGAGACAACCACTTATGCAGCACCTCGACTACTGACTATAAAACCACAGGAGAATCCCTTCTAAAAACTGAGTGTGGTGAAAAGAGAACCTGAAAAGTAGAGCGCGAACAATATCTGAAAAAGTATAGATAGCGCAAAAATTGCATTTCAGTGAACAGGTGCATTTCACTGATGCAGGTAGGGTCTTTTGCATTGGGATTAAAATTTTGAAGAGGTGTGGTTGGGCCACTCATCACAACCAGTGCGAGAAAATTTTGAAAAAATAGCCTTTGAGAAAGCGTTAAAAGCAATTAGCAGTGTAAAATTAGCAGAAATTAAGTTTCACTACTCAACAATGCATAGTTCAATCGCGTTTCTTATTTTCGTCGAATTCTTTTCCTAACTCGGCCGGAAAGGGTGTACCACCCCCTAGCCCTGGGTACGTTTTAAATAAAGTAAGCGTTTTATTGAGTACGTAGAGATCAGTTCTTGTGACAGACAGACGAGTAGTGTCCTAACCCGACACTTCTCTCGTTGGTTCCACCTCGGGTCGTGGACAGATGATGTTGCAGAAGAGGAGAGAAAAGGTGTTGTTTTTGGTGATTACGCAGATTTTGTAGAAATGGCCGGTTACGTCAATAAAACGATAGCCGACCGACAGCAAAACACGGTAGAAAGGCAGGAAAACACGTTGTAGCACGGTTACAGGAAAATGTAGAAAGAAGAAAGTTGAAAAGAAACCGGGTTGACGATGGCTGTAGACGACGCTCATTTACCGCCCAATAAACGTGTTACTGGGGAGCCGAACGGAAGCGACCTGAGAACCACCCGAGCCACACTGAGGCAATTGACGCGGAACGCAGCAAAACCGCACTGCAGGCAGTTAGGAAGACGGAGGCAGCTCACTTCAGGAGTCGACCTGAGCCTTGTCGCGCAGAGAGGCAGCTTTTGTAGGTTGACTTTAACACGCAACCAACTGCACACAAAAGTAAAACACAGCCAAAGTGAAGAAACCAGACAGGCTTAGGGCCCGCCAGACAGACGTAGAATGTTCTAGAAGCTATCACTCAAAATATCGACCAATCACTAGCCTTCGTTCTTCTCGGCCCTCTCCTGATTGGTCGGAAGAACCGCGACGGGCTCGGCGATCGGCGGCCAAACCACGCCCTGTCTCGTGTCTTGCCGTAGGAGCTGGTTCTCGCAGCGCACCCTGAATTGGCAAGCGGCCGGCGGCAGTTCAAATAGGGCGGGTCTGTACATTGCCCCCTTCTTAGTCGGCGACGTCCTCGGCGCCGTAGCCCTCCGCCGATTCCGATGGTAGGTCAGTCCGCATCCAAGACAGGGAGGTTGCCGCACCGTCAATCCGCTGACTTCTTCGCACTCCTCGTTGGTAGGTAGATGGTGATAGTGGTGTTTCCAGTTGGTTGACACATCTCGGCCTCTCTCGTCAGCGTTCCCACAGATGACAGTTGGTACCGGGCAGACGACAGAGGCAACTCCACACCTTAGTAGAATCTTCCTTCTCACGTTGTACAATCAACGCACGTCAGCCGTCCAAACTTGGTTGTCGGTCCGTTGGCGCCCTGCGACTAACACACAGCTGGAGTAGCTAGTGCCAGGTCGCAGCATCGTAGCACAGGATTTGCGAACAGTGTTCAAGTGATGGCCGGAGGATCGTAATGACCCCTTCGGCCCGATTGGCACCAACGTAGATTCTCGGTCCGGCAACCGCCTTCTTTTCCACAGCTACTGTTGTTGTTGCTGTCTAGAGGTGGTACAGGCCACCTGTCGGCTGGTGGGCTGACAGGTTGCAGAGACTCCAGCTCATCACGTCGGTCGCGGCGTCAGCAGTAGAGTAAAGTAGTTGATTGGCGGACGCTAGCAGTCCGCACACTGATGTATTGGCGGACGCAGTGTAGACGGGGTACAGTCGATAGATTACCGAGATGACCCCTATCTCGGCGCTACTCACCGGTCGGCACGTTGACAGGGTGCCGAAGTGGTGGCTTATTTCGTCAGCCGCGATGTCGATAGTAGAATCAGGTAGTTGATAGGCGGACGCGGGTAGTCCTCCCATACGTCGACGTCCGCAAAGAAACGAAGTGGTAGGCAGCCGTTACTACTGGCGGCCGCAGTGTGGATGAGGTGTAGCCGATAAATTACCGGGATGACTCCACCTCGGTGCTGCCCATCAGCTGGCACGTTGGCGGTAGAGTTAGGTAGTTGATAGGCGGACGCTGACAGTCCGCACGCTGAGGTACCGGCGGACGTAGTGTAGACGAGGTAGATTACCGAGATGACCCCCATCTCGGCGCTACTCATCAGCTGGCACGTTGGCAGGGCACCGAAGTGATAACTTATCACCTCGGCCGCAATGTCCCTGGTAGAGTCGAGTAGTCGGTAGTCTCTCCACACGTTGATGTTCGTACGAAAACGGGGTGACAGACAGCCAACGCTATTGACTGTCGGAGTGTAGAGGAAATGTAGCCGGTAGGTTACCGAGATAGTTCCTATCTCAGTGCCGTTCGTTGGTTGACTTGCTGGCAAGGCACCGGCAGATTAGCTCATCCTGCCGACCACGACGTCAACGGCAGGACTGCGCCCAACGGAGGTTGGGCGAACACCGGCAGCTCCTTCTTGCGCCGACTCCGGTCATTACCGGGGTCGTTGACTAGACACCGGGCCGTCCTCCGTTCCATTCCACAGCTTACATCACCGGGTACCGCACAGGAGAGGTAGTAGTGAAGGGTAGGTATTCCCGAGAGCCGATCGAGTGGTTGGGCGATATCATAGAGAGAGAAAAGAAAGAAAAAGTAAATACATACACTATGTACAACGTAGATAGTGACACTCAGTGCTCAGCCGCCGTTGCAACGCCATGGTCCGGTGGTTCCAGATCCTGGCCGGCGTCCTCCGCAGTAGTCTCAGCCAGCGCTCTCTCCAACTCTGCGACGCTCTCGCTCTCTTCTGCCTCTTGTTCTTCTGGCAACGTAGGAAGAGGAGGGGCGGCAGCCTGCAGCCGCTCAACTTCTCGCTGGTGCAAGAAGCTGGGTCCTTCTAATTCTGGGTAGCAACGAGACAGGTGTTGTACGTGCACACGACGAGGCGTTCGGTCTCGGCCACCCACTGGCACAACGATGGCCTGGTACCCTTGTACCTCGACCACAGAATAGGGGCCAGTGTACTGCATCGCCAACTTCATGGTTCGTACGCTGGGGTCGTAACGCATTACCTTGTCGCCGGGCTTCACTCTGATCTCGCGAGTGTTCCACTTCTGGTCAAATCGCTCCTGGTTGGCGATTTGGGCCTGTCGCAGGTTGTCCTCAAGCAAACGGCGGTCCCGTTGCCACTGTTGTCTGCGATCCTCATCAGATGGCCCCTCTACTAACGCGTCACCGGTCAAGTGTGCCTCAGGCACTGCGCTCGGCAGGTGTAGTCGCCGAAGAAAAACCATCTCGGCCGGGGGAAGCTGCGTGGCAGTTTGCGGAGTTGCGTTGTAGGCGTAGACGACTGTAGACAGGTTCAGGTCCCAATCGTCCGCTTCCTTGTTCACTAGCCGAGACAACATGTTGGCGAGAGTGGAATTCATCTTTTCCACTAGTCCGCCGGTCCGAGGAGAATAAGGCAACGCCCAACGGTGTCGGACCGTGTGCATCTCCATCAGCCTCTGCACCGAACGGTTCTTAAACTCGGTGCCGTTGTCAGAGATCACCTCCCTGGGTGGTCCAAAAACCATGAACACGTAGTCTAACAGCGCTTTGGCCACGCTGTGTCCTCGCCGGTCTCGCAATGGCCGAGCCACCACGAACTTGGTGTAGGCGTCCATGACTACTAGAACGTAGGTGTAGCCAGTGGCGGTCCGGTTGAGCTTCAAAGTGTCCATGTAGAGACGTTGGAAGGGCTCCGTAGGTATTGGCATGAGCCCCATAGGAGGGTTTTCCGTTGGTGATTGACCCCTCCGAGCTGCGCACAACAAGCACCCATGTACCTGTTTGGCGATGTCCTGCCTCATCTGTGGCCAGTAGTAGAAGCGTCTCATTCGGGCGTAGGTTTTGCTAATCCCGAAATGGCCAGATGTTCGCGCTCCGTGGTGGTCATAGAGCAGTCGAGGGCGGAGCGGCAGAGGTATGCAGAGACGCAGTCGCTGCACTGTCCGGTCGCCTGGTGCGTTGTCAGCGACCGTAGGTGTAGGCTGTAGGTGCCACAGCAGCTCTCCGGTCACCACGTAGTGTTCTTGATTTTGCCGGACCCACTTAGCCATCTCCTCGCTAGTAGGTAGGGCGCCGTCCGTTTTGTAGGTTATCATGGCGGCCCAATGCGGATCTTGCTTCTGGTGGATCGCCGCCAACTTCTCCAAGTCCTGCCGAGTTGGAACCTGAACCATCGGGTGACAGCTCAGACTGTCCACTCGCTCCTGGTAGTGTTTGGTTTTGCCCCGCACGCAAACTGCCATGACGTCAGGTTGCGAGAGCGGAGGCAGCAGCTCCATTCCCTCGATCGTCAGGTGTTCCCAGTGAGGGTAGCTGATAGGCATGTCGGCGTTGATGTTCATGACCAAATGGTCATCGAATGGTACCTGTTGAGTGACCAATTCGTCGTACGGTTTGCCCTCTGTCAAGACGGTATCAGAAATACCGTACACGTTTCGCGATTCCAACTTCTGATGAGGCATGCGAGAGAGAGCGTCGGCGCCGTGGTTAACTCTACCCGGCCGGTAGACGATGTTAGGCATCACCTCCTGGATCTGCAGAGCCCAACGCGCTAGCCGTTGCACTAGCTGTTTCTCCTGCAGGTAGCGGAGTGCGTTGTGGTCTGTGATGATGGTAACTTGGTGGTTGAAAACGTAGACACGGAACTGTTGGATTCCGTAGACCAAAGCTAGGCACTCCCGGTCGGTGGCGCTGTAGTTGAGCTCGTTTGGCCGCAAACTGCGGCTAGCATAGGCCACCGGGTGCCGTCTCTTCTTCTCGTCCTCCTGCGCCAAGATAGCGGCAATCGCGATGCCGGAGGCGTCTGACTCGATGATGAACGGTTGAGAAAAGTCAGGGTAGCGCAGAACAGGAGTGTTGATCAGATGTTTGATCAACGTGAGAAACGCAGTTTCCTGCGACTCTCCCCACGACCAGGCATTCTCCTTTTTGACCAGCTGGTGTAGTGGCGCAGCGATCTGGGCGAACCCCTTGATGAACCGGCGGTAGTAGCTGCAGAATCCGATGAAACTGCGCAGTGTCTTCAAGTTGGTAGGTCTCGGCCAGTCCTTCACCTTCTCGATCTTAGCTGGGTCCGTACTCATGCCGTTCTTTCCAATTTGGAAACCCAGGAACAGGACGTGCGGCCGTGCGAAGTTGCACTTAGGCAGGTTTATCAGAAAACCGGCCTGATGCAAAGCACGGAAGACGCGGTCCATCAGATCTTTGTGCTCCTCCAACGTCTGCGAGATGATAAGCACGTCGTCCAGATAGGTGAAGACTCGAGTTGGGTCAATGTTACCCAAAATGCGCTGCGCTACCTCCTGGTAAAAAGAGGGAGCGTTGCAGAGACCGAAGGGCACGCGCTCAAACTCGTAGAGACCCTTGTGAGTGATGAAGGCAGTCTTCTCCACGCTGTTAGGATGCATGTGCAAGTTGGTGAACCCAGACCGGATGTCTAGGGTGGAGAAACAAGCTGGTTTCACCTGCCCGATCGCATCAAGCAGGTCATCAATGCGTGGCAGCGGAAACCGATTCTTCTTAGTTACCTTGTTCAGCTCTCTGAAGTCTACGCAGAGCCGAAGGTCGCCGTTCTTTTTGATCACCGGTACGATTGGAGAGGCCCACGGGCTGTTAGACGGCCGAATGATGCCCGCCTCCAACCACTCGGCAATCTTAGCCTCCACTTTCGGTCGAATGTGGAAGGGTAGTCGCCGCAGTGCCTGACGCACTGGTCTCTCGTCGCCCGTGTCGATGTCCATGTAGGCCACGCGACAGTCACCGATCTCGTCCTCAGTAAGGCTGAAAGCCTCATTCCTCTCCAGCAGAAAGGACAGTAGATTCTGCCGAACGTTAGGAGGCAGGTCGTCGAACGGCAGCAGGCCGCACATAGTCAGTTTTCTTTCTTCGGGGTCGGTGATAATGCGAGTGATGGTGGCCTGAATGGCCTCCAACTCCTCCTCAGTCAGACCCCAGTCGTTGTTGAGTAGTTTCGGTTGTTCCTTCAGGCCGGCGGTGATTTGCTGGATTGTTGCCTCGGCCCTGGCCTTCAGTTGTTCTACCGTCTTATCGTCCCTCTGAGGGTGTTGTACCAGCTTTCCGACTTCAGCGTCTGCCTCCACCGTGATAATCTGGTCCGTAGGATTAGCGACCGTAACTAAGATAGAACGGTCGGTGTAGTGTTCCGTTCGCCCCTGCACCTTCAAATCGATTTCCGTCTCGTCCGCAGGGACGAAGAAGTAGGTGCGCTCGTCCAAGTCGGCAGTAGAAGCGTACCCCGTGATGGTCTCCACGCAGTTGGGGCGTATCTCTCTCGTTGAAGCGGCCAGAACAGGAACTGTCTCTCCGGGGAGAACACAGTTCGTTATTGGCAGCACTGGAGTAGGTTCCGGTCCGTCTGAGTCGCACAAAGGGAGGATCGGCTCATCCTCCTCCTCAGGTCTTCCTGGTTCGTTCTCCTCCTCCGATTTTTCTCCCAGAGTTGGAGTAGTAGCTGGGAGCGGTCCCTCTACCAGCTTTGACAACAACGCTGTCAATAGCTGAGGGAACACTTTGATGCCTGGCAGTCCCACCAGCAGAGGATATGGACACTTCATGTCCACTACGAACCGCATGGTGGCTTGGTGCCCTTGGTAGTTGAGGGCCACGTCCACCACGTGTCTGCTCTTTCTGCCGCCTCCCGTGAATCCCTTCAAGATGACGTCCTGCGCTCGGTGTAGTCTGGTTTTCACTCCTCTGGACTTCCTCTCGGCCAGAATGATGCGCAGTCCCTCACGGCCACACAAATTAGTGACCGCTCCAGTGTCGACAAGTACCGGCACTTCCATAGAACCGATTCCGACCTTCAGCAGTCGCAGCGGCATGGTATCCGGTTTTTTGAAAACCGGCTGTGGTTCCTGAGTCACCTGGTTGACTTCTACGACTCCTACCGCAGCCTCTGATTGGTCCGTCTCCGAATCAGTGTCTCGTTGTAGCATTTCGAACTCTTCCAGGTCTTCGCCGTCCAAACTTCCTTCCAAGACGTTTATTCTGCTGCGGTAGAGTTCCATCGCTCTCTCGTAGGCAGTGTCGCTCACTGCCTTGTCTCTCTCCGGTGGATTCTTCTTCACCCACTTCATCCATGCCTCTCGCGTCCAGGTTTGGTTTTTCGGCAGCGATTTCACCCCTCCTCTAGTATAACCTTCCGGTGGTCTCCGGCGGTCATCGGGAGGAGGTGCTGCTGCAGATCCTGGCGCACGAACTGGTCTGGGCGGCGCTCGAGTTGTTGGCGCAGCTCTAGGAGGAAGACGTCTGAGAGGTTCTGCTCGGGGGTACCGGGGTACCCTCTCTGATTCCAACGGCTCGAATCGCTGCATAGCCTTCCTGGCATCGGCAAGGTTGAAACAACCCTGCTCTACGTTGTGTTCGCGGGCCTTCTGCCGAAGTTCAGGTGTCAATCCTTGGAAGAACATTAGCAGCTGCCACTCGGTCAAGTTGCCGTTTGGTTCAGCGTAGTGCAGCCGCAGCGATCGTCGCTCAATCTCCTTGCAGTAGTCATCAAGGGACAGGTTCCCTTGAGAGATGCGGAGGAGTTCCGTCTTCACCTCGAGAGCCCGTTCCCTGGGAAGGAAACGGTCCACCAAAAGCTTTCGCACTTGGCGGTACTCCAGTCGCTCAAGCAGAGGCACGGTGTCGATGGCTGCTCTCATGGCTTTAGGCAGGGCGCTTTTGGCTAGCGCCACCTTAGCCTCGTCCTCGACTACTTTGGCGAACACAAAGTACTCCTCCAGGTCGTTGAGAAACTGACGCACGTCTTCCACGTCTGAGTCGTACTTAGGTAGTTTCATGGAGCGTAGATAGTACGGCTCCCTTCGCTGGTCGGCCGCTCTAACCTCGATGTTGTGCAGGGTGTCCTCGGCGCGACTAAGTAGAGTAGCCGCCAATCGCTGTCGTTCCGCGATATCGTCCTGAGCTTCTGCGTAGTCTGACACCACTTGCCTTGGCCGTTGTTCCGATACAGTCGCGCTGTCCCTCAACGCTTGCTGATTTGCCTCCCACTGCATGTGTTGGAGGCCGGCGGAGGTCAGGTCTTCTATCCTCCGCTCTACTCGCTCGCTGTCCTGACTAGATTCGGCAGCAGCCTGCCGAATTTGTCGCAAGTAGGTATCGCGCAGGGAGTCCAACTCCTGAGTAGTGTAGTGTAGCGACTGGGTACGCAGAGCCTCCTCTGCGCGTAGCAAAGCTCCCTCCAGTCGCCGACTTCTCTCGTTCAGATCGTAGTCTCGAGCTCTGGCTTCGGCTGTTTCCTGCACACGCACACGTCGTGGGAGTGGCTGATTTCTCAGCACAGGTCGAACAGTAGGGCGGCCCGGTCCAGTTTGACGATCAGCTGGTGGCTGACCGTTCTGCGGACGCGGCAGCACTGTTACATCGCCCGGTCGGAGTGGCCGGGGGCGAGCAGGCTGCGGCACTGGAGGTGTTGGCTCTGGAACGTCTCTCGTAGGTATCTGGAGTTCCTCGCCCTCTGGACTGACCGAACGAGAGGGAGTAGGCTCCCATCTGGGGTCGGTCCGGTGAATGCGACGTAGGTAGCGGCGGTAGCGTTCCAACTCTAGTTGTTGATCGACCAGCTGTTGTTCGCACTCACGCAACCTTCCCTCGTTATCTGGCGCGGTCTGATAAACGCCAGTAGCAGAACCACCAGGGGGAGGTGGTTGTTCTGGAACGTTTGTGCCAGAGGCTTCGTTGTCTGGCACCTCTCTAATAGGTGGATCCAAAGTGTGAGTCCGCGGTGAGGTAGCCGGCCTCATGGAGTTCCTCTCGCTCCTGTAGCCAGCTGTCACTTCGCGTTGGGTACCCGTAGTGGCTGCCCTCCGAGCTTGTCTCACAGCACTCGAGATCTGAGAAACAGAATCATGTGGCGAAATAATGGACTCGATCTCCTCCTCCCTGCACTCACTCCAATATTGCGGTATCTGCCGATACGGAGCAGCACCCAGACGGTAATCAACAAACACCGCCTGTTGTGGTCGTCGGCGCTCGACCTGGGCTCTGAACTCCCGGATCTGTTGTTGTCGATTGGCCGGGTTAGCCCAGTAGGCTCGGTGCTCCGCGTCCCAAGCCTGTAGTCGACGGCGGGCCGAAGGCACGCTGCTGGGTCGTGGTGTGGGGTCTCCTCTGCGATTAGTCACCCCATAGCGGAAACAGGCGTCCATCATCTCTCGGTCTTCTTGGTGAGAGGGAAGAAAGTCTCCCCACATACGAAGAGTACGTGGGTGTTCGGCTAGCAGTTGTCCCTGAATCGACTGGTCACCCGCACCAGTCGGTCCTGCTCCGTTTCTTACGTCCGTAGCACTTCTCGCGATTCGGACGGCAGGCTGGTCCAAAACGTTCACCGCTGTTTCCTCATCTCTCGGTCTGGTAGGAGAGGGGTCTCGTCCAGCCACTCCTGTGTCCTCGTCCCAGTCCGACGGACAGGCCGAGTCGACTTCAGCGCTTAAACACCGGTCTGGTCCCTCCTCATCGCCACCTCGGGGCGAGAGTGGACGCGTAGGTTCGGCCGGTGGCACCATGCCCGGTCCGCTGCAGCACACAGGCTCCCAGTCATCAGGCGTGACCGGTCGCGGAGGTGTCTGTCTGAGTTGTTGCACAGTGTCCTCCAAAAAGGCGTGCAGACGTCGGCTGTCGCTCTCAGCCTGCTGACGTATTGCCTCCATACGTCTGGCCTCGTCCTCGGCGCGTCGGTGCAGTGCCTCAGTGCGCTGGTCTACTGTCTGGTTGACAAGTTGGTACACTTCCTTACGCACGGCAGTAGACACCTTGGAGGCAAGAGTAGTAATTTGTTTGGCCTCCGTCTGGGCTCGCTGTTCTTCCATCTCGACGCGTTGTTGTTCAGTGACAGGAGTAACCTGTCCTTCCAATTCCAGCTGCGCACACTCAGCGTAGGAGGCAGCTGGGCCGGGGGTGCGTTGACGTCTTTGCTGGCGAGTACGTGGCGATTCCTGCATCACCTCTGCCTCAATGCCCTGTTGTAGATTTCGCCAAGCAACGTCCCGGCCAGCACTACTACCAGTCTGTCGTCCGCTCTGACTACTGGTTGCCGACCGAGAGCGAGTAGTTGTAGGAGAAGGACCCTTTTCACGTTGTTTAGTAGGTGGGTCACTTCCAGCCGGCAGTCGCAACGAACGTACACCCTCAGATGGTTGCTCGACATTAGCCTGCAGCCGCGGCGAACGACGCGGCGGCTGGTCCTCAGCACTGGAAGGTTGTCGCGACGAACGCACAGATCTGGCCTTGGAACGTGATTGTTGCCGAAGCACTTGCCCCGGTAGCGGATACACGTACCTCAGCGATGGTGGCTCTCCCTCTTCCTCATCTGAACTGCTACTAGCCGCCACTCGGCGGCGCGGTTCAGGCAGCGGCTGTTTAGTCACCGGCGGTGGTACGTCCTCCTCTAATTGCCGGTCTCGACCAGTTCTAGACACTCCACTCGCGCCCACCTGAGGTCTGGACGAAGTTCCAGGCGCAGTAATGGCTCTGCGTCCTGGCGGCGCGCTCACTCCTCGTCCTCGCTGCTGACGCACTGGATATACAGACAAGTTGGTAAAGGCCGGGTCTGCCGGCACGTTGACTCCGATAGGTAGTTGTACAGGCACCGGAAAATCGGCGCTGATGCGGCCGAAACTCGCCGGTCCCTCCCACGTCTCGAACGTCCACATCTGAGGCTGGTAAGAAACAGTTACCAGCGATGAGGGCGACGGGGGAGGCGGCTGCGTCACGTCTACCGTAGTAACTGAAGGCGGCCACTGTCCATACGGAGGCAGTGGCGGCGGCTGCGCAGTGGCAGGTGGCTGAGTCTGTAGTGGCCACTGTAGTGGAGTAGTTGTCGGCCACACCGGCGCTGGACCCCGAACAAGCGGCAAATAATTCGGCCTTACCGGCCGACGCTCGTCCTCCTCTCTGCTGGCCGACCGACGCGAATCGTTCCTCATCTGAGCAGAGCTTACTTGTCGGTCTGACTTAACCGACGTAGCCCTGCTTCTCACCGCAGTAAAACGCGGCGGCGTAGTTTCTGACGTAACAGTTGGTCGGGGAACGTCTTCCACAATGGTGGACCCCGAAGATGCTGACGATGGAGCAGTAGTTTTGGTGATGGCTCGTCGGGGAACGTCATCCACGACGGCGGACCCCGAACGTAGATAAGGCTGAGCGGTAGTAGCTGTAGAAGTACCGGTGTATCGTTGGGGAACGTCATCCACAACAGTGGACCCCAAACGTCGGTAGGGTATGGCCCGAATGGCCAAACCTTCCTCAGCACTGGAACGTAGCTGCGCAGAATTCGACGCGTCATCTCGGCGGGGTACGTAGTCTGCAGCAGTAGGCCCCGCTCGTCGGTCAGGTATGGCTCGAATACCTAGACCCTCCTCCTCACTGGAACGTAGTGGCACTGAATCTGACGCGTAGGTTCGGCGGGGAACGTCCACGGTTGTGGACCCCGACCGTTGGTGGAACTGAGCAGTGCCAGTAGTAGTGCCGGTCTGTCGCTGGGGAACGGCATCCACAGTTGTGGACCCCAAGCGCCAGCCGGGCCTTGCTCGACTAGCCAACCCTCCGTCTGCGTTAGAATAAACCAGAGTAGTTACTGGCTCACCGGTTGGCTGCTGTAGTAGTCGAGACGTCGTCGGCGGCGCATTACGAGTAGCGCCGGCTCGTCCTGAGGCAGTAGTAGGAGCAACCGGTGGCGGCATGGGTCCTCGCCCCGGTCCCGACTCAGTGAGTTGTTGTTGGTGTTGCAGACGAGACGACGTCTCTCCCGGCGCGCACAGGAAGCGCTTCGGCCGGGTCTGGGTGTAGTAACTGCCGGCGGCGGCATGTGTCCTCGCCCCGGTCCTGTAGATGTAGCAGTAGCTGCCGGCGGCGGCATGTGTCCTCGCCCCGGTGCTGAAGATGTAGCAGTTGCCGGCGGCGGCATTTGTCCTCGCCCCGGTCTTGAAGATGAAGCAGTTGCCGGCGGCGGCATTTGTCCTCGCCCCGGTCCTGGAGACGGCTGTGCGCTCGTTCCTCTTCCCGTGGGGAATCCTCGACCCACGTCTCTCCTCCTCAGCGTTGGTGAGCTGTCGCTGTCGCACTCCATCCTTAGAACAAACGCAGCGATTTTAAAAGAAATCTCGGTGGCACGCCTCCAAATCTGTCCTAACCCGACACTTCTCTCGTTGGTTCCACCTCGGGTCGTGGACAGATGATGTTGCAGAAGAGGAGAGAAAAGGTGTTGATTTTGGTGATTACGCAGATTTTGTAGTAAAGGCCGGTTACGTCAATAAAACGATAGCCGACCGACAGCAAAACACAGTAGAAAGGCAGGAAAACACGTTGTAGCACGGTTACAGGAAAGTGTAGAAAGGAGAAAGTTGAAAAGAAACCGGGTTGACGATGGCTGTAGACGACGCTCATTTACCGCCCAATAATCGTGTTACTGGGGAGCCGAACGGAAGCGACCTGAGAACCACTCGAGCCACACTGAGGCAATTGACGCGGAACGCAGCAAAACCGCACTGCAGGCAGTTAGGAAGACGGAGGCAGCTCACTTCAGGAGTTGACCTGAGTCTTGTCGCGCAGAGAGGCA
Source organism: Sabatieria punctata (assembly GCA_030248155.1). Lineage (NCBI taxonomy): Eukaryota > Metazoa > Nematoda > Chromadorea > Araeolaimida > Comesomatidae > Sabatieria > Sabatieria punctata. The sequence goes on from JASANB010006582.1 coordinate 13,280, forward strand.
GCTTTTCTAGGTTGACTTTAACACGCAACCAACTGCACACAAGAATAAAACACAGCCAAAGTGAAGAAACCAGACAGGCTTAGGGCCCGCCAGACAGACGTAGAATGTTCTAGAAGCTATCACTCAAAATATCGACCAATCACTAGCCTTCGTTCTTCTCGGCCCTCTCCTGATTGGTCGGAAGAACCGCGACGGGCTCGGCGATCGGCGGCCAAACCACGCCCTGTCTCGTGTCTTGCCGTAGGAGCTGGTTCTCGCAGCGCACCCTGAATTGGCAAGCGGCCGGCGGCAGTTCAAATAGGGCGGGTCTGTACATCTGGTAAAACAGAAATACCGCGCAACGTAAATTACCGCGTTTAATTTATTTTGCTTAGCCCTACTAGTATAGAGCACAAAGACATACGCGTTAAGCTGCTAATAGTCTAGTGAGGCGTTGTGGAGTGGTATAAAAGAAAGGTCTTATGTTTAATAACAGACACCAGCACAACACCAGGCGAGATTGAATAGCTAAGGCGGCTATCAAAGCCAGTTGAAGGCCGTTCGCGTGACCTTAACACGTAGTAACGAAATTAACATACTACCGGAGTTTTCCACTTACAAGACCTGGTCTTATAACTGGAAAATGCCCAAATTTAGGGTCACTTTTTGGCGCCCTTTTGAAGACCATGGTCTTATAACTGGAAAATGTTATTTCGCTTCAAAAAGCAGATTTATGGCCAAACATTAAATTTTTCTTGACGTAGATGGTTGTTCCTGGAATTCCTGACCATTTTAAGGTTAATTTGTAAAACTTTCTTTTAAATTTTTCAAGGAAATAGTGTTGAAGCATAGCAGAGTACTATATTGTGTCGAAAACAAAGACCAGAATGCCATGTTTTACATTCGAATGTAGTTCTGCCCTTGTTTTCTAACGATAGACAGCTTTTGTTCGCTTTAAAAACATTTACTTGCGTGTTAAAATTGGCCAATTTAACTAAGACCATGGTATTTTAACTGGAAAATGGATGTTAGTGAACTCAGTTTTCAGACCACCTATTAGAAGACCATGGTCCTATAACTGGAAACAGAAACCAATTTAAAGACCATGGTCTTCTAACTATGGTGGTCTTATAAGCGGAAATCTCCGGTACTCGCCTCTCACGCTTAAGAATAAACGCGTATGAACGTACTCACTCACGCTCATCACATCACACACAACACACGACATCACTCTCCCCGGAAAATTCTGCCGGGGGACGCAAGTTGTATCGAGGTGCGCTTTGCTGTTGTTGCGGAGGCGTGAAGAAAAGGTGTTATCTGGCGTGGCATCCGTGCTTGAGCTTGAGCCGCATTTGGTGTTGACCGCTGTCGAGTGCTCTTCACACGTGGCAATTGAACTGCATCATCACCGACTAAGGCTGGATAATTACGTTTACAGGACAAGCATTCACGATCTAACCATCCTCCAACTAATACGTTCAGAAGCGTAGAACTTCTGTTACTATCAGCGGCCAAGTACACAAGTACGGTGATTTGCCTTTGCTACTGCTTTGCTTACTTTGCTTTGCTTTACTTGTACTGCTGGTCGCTTCACTGGAACCTTCTCGCCATGGCACAGCTTGCCGTCTGCTTTTCTCAAAGCATTTTTCGCGCGTAGAGCCAGATAATGCATAGTCTTGGACCTGGCTTGCAAGAAGGCAATAAAAAACCAACAACGGAGTCTGCAATCGGAATCTCTTTCAGAGTGATCTCAGGCCCTACGGGGGGGTTGTTGGCAAATCATGTGTTGTGTGTGCGTGTTTCTACTGCCAATGTTGTCGTGTGAACAGCAGGGCCCGCTGGGAATATGACCAGAGGTTGATGGCTGGTAGTCGGGGGCACAGGAATAAATGGTCGGTGCTATGAGGTTGTCCGCAATCCTTTGGGCAGGTTGGCAAGACAGTGTTGTCCAGTCCGTGTCTGTACGTTAACGGATGCCGAGGCGACTGAAGCCGCATTGCGGTGCATTTGTAGTAGCAGAGAAATTTTGATGCTCACAACATTAGACAGTCTGCGACATTGCGAGGAGTGTATCGCATGGAGCGTGGTCTGTCCGGAGGAAAATCGAGATGGCAAGGGTGCTGGGAGCTGAGGGTTAGAACATAAGAATGGTGGCAGAGCATTCTACCTTTGTTCTAGACTGGTAGAACTCTGGATTCTGCGCTGAGTTGCTGGGTGCCGGCAATCCTGTTACTACACGAAGACCAGCATCTTGAATGCGCTGCAGGCAGGCGAACGGCGCCAGTTTAGAAATGGTAGGCAACCAGGCCGGACCTGCATAAAGCATTACTGATTGAACAGTAGCTTTGTACGGCATTAACATGATCTCCTTGGCACTTTGTAGTTGTCAGTTTGGAAGATTAATTCGTTGAATACCACAGTTTGACCTGCGCCGCCCAGTTGATTTTGCTGCTGGTTTTTTTTCTAGCCCACCCTTGGCAGATGTTGCGGAAGAAATTCCAACTGAATTATACAGTACAGATATTCAATTCAACTGAGACACGGCATAAATCTGTTATTGTAGAAACAGATACTCCGGTTTCATGACAAACTTGTTCATAAGTCATTCTTGGGTTGTTTCACCGGAAATATAGCAGTTTTAATGGCTTTGTGTAAAGGGATAAATTGCTTTTAGCTCAAAAACTGTCGTTACGATTGCTTTTCTTGCATTTGACGTTTTTGCATCACCACTGTAATGCATGCATGCAGAAGCCATTTCCGCAATAAGTACAGGGTGTCCCACCCAAAAAATGACAACATTTCTTTTTGCTGCCATTTTCGCAATTTTTGGCCAAATTGTCCGAAATTTGAAACATAAGTGCCAGAATAGAGGGAATTTTATGTGTTATAATTTGGTGCATCAGGATTGACCCAATCCTGAGAAATTCAACAATATGTAAAATTGAGAAATTTCAATTAAATGTAGAAATAGCATCAAAAACGGAAAATTTTCTTTTTGCTCTTATGGCAAGAGCTGGGCTGCGTTCATGCGCCAACTTTTGATCTACAAATCAACCCGGTATTCTGCGCATTATTCAAAATTTCATCTGCTGCTGCTCAGTCCAGTCCAGTCCAGTATTATGAGTGGCCGAATCTGTGGTGCCCTTTGTGGACTGAGGCATTTGTTCCTCATTTTGTGTACTTACTCTGGGCCTTACAGCCAGCATCTAGAGCAACTACCCCAAAATGCCCCTGGTCAATTTATTGGTATAGATATTGAAACGAATTCTGGAAGTGTCATTGATGTCCACAAAGAAATGGTTAACAAAAATTTCATCTGTGCCGAGCATTGACGATCGAATGTCAGTTCACTGAGCTGCAAAAATTTAGGTCATTGTCAGATTCTGCGCCTCTGTAACAGTAACAGCTTACTGTCATTTCAGGACCGTACAATGCCCATTTCTTGGTCTGTTCCCCTTTCTGACTGTGCCACTGAGCAAAAAATCCACTCGATTAACAACGCAGTAGGCATTCCCGCCAAGCAACGTAACAGATATTTTTGTGTCCGTCTTTTCCATGGAATCGACCATGACCAGCTGTATAGTCACCGATAACCATTGTCAAACTGTATTCTAGAATGGACAAAACAAAAATAATATACGGTATATTCATACTGTTGGCATATTCACATAAATGGTATCCATACGTAGTTTGTACATATCAACAATCACATAACTGACATGGTACCTGTGTTTGGTTGCAGGATGGAGGATACCTTTTCTTGTAGAAGAGTAGTTGAGAGCTGACCAAAATCAGCTGCAAATTTAACCGGTTCGTCTTTCCTGTGTCACGCAGTCCTCCTAAAGCAGGGGTGTTTTTCTGCACTTTTACATACAATGTAGCTCTAGTCTCACCGATGTCAATGGAGCTAAAGGCTCCAATCAGTTTGCAGACTTCACTGCAGCTTAGGTTATTCTTCAGAAGATTTACCATTGTGTCAAGGAATTGCTGAATTAAATTGAGGCAAGCTTAGTGTAAAGTACGAGAGCCACCACAAATTTAACTGAATTAGTACCTCGAAAGCATCACACGGAGGGTAAGCCAGGTCCTTCAACACTGGTTTAGCCTCTGTCCTGTCACAATCGTGGACACGGCACTTCAGAGATGACAAGCAAATGTCACCCCCACTTCATTGCATGGTGATGGTACTTCTGACGAGAAACATTGATGGTGGCGATGACAAACGATCACAAGAATGAGAAACACAAAAGGTAGTCTCAGTCTGCTGAACGCGTCGTCTGATGTGGTCGCGCTGCCAGACTGTCGTCACTACAGACTAAAACTACAGAGCGAGCCGCAAGGGCTGTTACGTTTAATCTTTTCGTGCCTGGCTCTGCCTGCCTGACAGAAATTTAAAAAAGGCCACGCAGACTCCGACTGACCTTGTCCAACTCAAATTGTTTACTAAGTGCTTTCTTTCTTTTCCGTACTTTCCTAATAAAGTTCTTCATGTTAGCAACGCCTGTCTGCAACGAATACACAGAAAACGCAGCAATTATTTTTTTAATCACAAAAGCAACGCAAGGAATTTAACGGTAAGCATGTATGCACATACGTATGTATTGCATTGATTGCAGAATAGTTCTTGAGTCTCTAAAGCCCATTGGAGCAGACCACGGAGCAAAAACAAGTGAAAAGGGGACAATTGTCCCTCCAAGAGAAGTGAGTCGGATGGATGGGGACATCTTTTTGAGGACGAGCCGTATTTTATGTACTAAGTTAATGAAAAATTCGGTTAAGCCTCTTCAAACTACTAAAACTGTTAAAGTTTATTGATTTCACGCTTAGAGTACCGTTCAAATGCGTTTTTGAGTGATAACCTTGCTTGCTTGCTTAACTATGTCAGCAGTGTATGAAAAACTACCGACAGTTCAATGCATGACCTACTTTAGTACGGCGCCACCTTTTGTCCGGTCCGCCATTTCCTTGATAAGCCCGGACAGACATTCAGCCAGCCAGCGGCCCATCATACAAAAGAGTAGGGTACAGACCTATGCGCCGGTCCTGTGCCAATCTGCATTCACTACGTTGTCTACGTAGATATGTTCGGAAAGCAATTTAGTTAGAGACAGGGCAAACTAAGTCGGAGCATTTGAGATGATGGAGGAGGCACTTGCATGTAGGAAGACTTTGCCGGAACTCCTCAAACCACTGCTTCTCACCACCGATGTTGGTGTCTTTTCGTACGTACTCGGGGTCGGGCCTGCGCTTTCTTGGATTGCATCAATGCAGGAGTTGCCGCACTCGGCGCCAGAATGCGACGTCTGCTCTGGAGCTCTTCTTACAGAACTTATAGCAAGAGCCGAAATAACGATTTGACTCCATACGCAAGCAACTTTGAGCCAAATAACGATTTGACTCTGGCCAAAAAACGCCCTGCCAAACTGGCACTGCATCTTGCACCGCTACGCATATAATGAAGATAAAATAAACCTGCTTTTGTTCATGATGCAGTTATAGCTTCCTGTCAAGTGGCCCGCCCTATTGTGCATTGCCGGAAGAGGTTACCCCTTTAGCGGTCACTCTGACCTTTGAAGCAGTTGGTAGGTATCGCGTCAACAGGTCCCCTACATCAACAGGTCCCAAGCAGTGTTGTTCCCAGTAAATTTACTGAGTAAAAGTTACTCGGTACTTAATTATTTTGAATTAAAGTAAGTACTTTTACTTACCGGTAAAAATTTTTCTTAATTTTACTTACTGAATACCGAGTTTCAATTTTGAATTACTCAATTAGAAAAAAAATTCGGTAAAACTCGGTACTCGGTAATTTACTGAGTTGTTTACTGAGTAAAAGCTTCTGCAATAGGTAGCTCGCAGCACCTGTGCAAGATAATATACGTTTTTTCTTAACTAATAGATTGCGAACGACGAAAACGCACAATTTTTGCCATTTTTTGCATTCTTCACTGCTTCTTGCATAACATAAGCTTTCTTTGCGCGGCAGAATCGCAAACAGTATCAGACGCGAAGACGCTAAATACTACTACTATATTATTAGTTATATACTATATACCATTAGCTATATTTTGATTGACGTTTTTTGCATCAGTCTGATGGCCTGAACTGTGAGGAAATGGCGAAAATTAGAACAAATCTTCACATACATATTGTACCAATTTGGCCAAGCTTTTTATCTAAAGCCACATCCTCTAGTCACTACTGTGTGCATATTTTAAGGCTTTCCATGCCTGCCAATTAGCACAATAAATAATGTGAAATAACACAAAACATGATTAAAATTCTAAAAAGTCGAGCTCTTAAAGTCATCAATCAGCACTGAAAATGGATTCTAGTAGCTAAAAGCTATATCAGGTAAACATTTTAGATAAATTGTATATATCTGAATCTTGAAGGTTTTACCGAGTTTACTGAATTGTTTACTGAGTACTTACCGGGTTTTCTTTGAAAAACCCAGTACTTACTCGTACTTACTGAATTTCAAAAAATCTGGATTAACTTACTGAATACTTACCGAGTTTTTGAAATTTGTGCTAGGCACAACACTGGTCCCAAGCCCTGTCAACAGGTCCAGAACGACAATAGGTCCCATGCGTCGACAGGTCCCAAGCCCTGTCAACAGGTCCCAAACTAAATTCGGCTGACTTGGTAAAGGCTGGCAACCGGAACTCAAGTGCCCTCCAGCCAAATAAGACATTATTGAGGCGGCGGGCTGTGAACACACAGGGAGGAGAGACGCCTCTAGATCCTTGCCGAGCCCAGTCAAAATTGGCACTCTACGCTGCCCGCGGCCACTGTCTGGCTGGCTCTCCCTCTCTCCCTAATTGATTGACCTGGCCGACTATAATGACTATAATTGACCTTGGCCTATCTGTTATAATTGCAGTGGATAGTCAGCCCATCCACTTGCTATTACCTATTATTAGCGCAGGTTGGTTTATTTCTGTTATCATTACTATAGTACAAAAAGTCAGTAGTTACAGTAGTTAGTACATTACAGTTGTTAATTTAGTAGTGATTACTACAATACGCTCAAGAAGGAGGTCAACGATGTCATCAAACTTGGAACAGCGCTAAAGAAAACAGATCCAGCGGCCTTAACCGCTCTCTTATCGGCTATCCGTAGTGCGCGCAACCGGTTCAGCAGCCAGCCTCGTCCTGAGTTCCATGGAGGATGTGGAAATCGATTGGGTTCAGTGTAGCGAGTGTGATGGCTGGCAGCGTCCTTGTGTGCTGGATCAGGGACTTCAAATCCCTACCTATGCACACATTGTGCATCCAAACCGTCCCGAACAACCAGTCGCGACGAAGGTGACAGTAAGGAAGATGAAGAAAAGCAACCAGATGGGTCGAGTGGTTCTTCATCCTGTAAAGCTAAACAGTGCACTCAGCGGTAAGTGTAAACTAGCATTTGTGTAGGTGCCGATCCGATCCCGATCCGATATATTGGGGGGCCTCTACGGCCCTATGATCAGACCAACATGTCCATTTCATTTCCCCATAGTGTAGGTGCCATAAACGTCAGTTTAGTGCTAGCAGCAAACGTCAAAACACGGATCAGCGCACAGTTTCAACCAGGTCTGACAAGCGCCAACGCCAGAGACGCAGAGAAAGTCGTCCCAATGGAGTGCGTTGAGGAGGCTGATCAGACTCTATGTGATGCTCAGGATCAGAATGCTAGAATCAGGGACTCTCCTAAGCATCGATGGTTGCTGGGTCAGTACTGTATCTTCGGATTAATTAATGGTACTGTCAACTTTTGTACATATTTAAGGTCCGACTGCAGATAAGTCCCTAGCAAAACCGCAAGCGTGATTCTATTTTAAGAGGATAGTGTGTTCCTTTCGTACCACTGGCAACTGCAACCAGATACAGTATGTTGCCTATGAACATGACCTTTTAGAAGTTTAAAGCAACCATTTTAGAAAGCTGAGGAGAAGCACCGTAGACGTCAGATCGAACGATTCACAACTCCCTTCAGGCCAGATTTCTCCATCAGCACCCGGATCTGGCCGAATTTCTCCTGCAAGCCAGTATCTGGAACAATCCCTACGCTGTACGTGCGCGCGGTTTAGCCGACGCCACAGTTGTTCCCAGGCAACGGCGACCACAGGATGTGCAAGTCGATGTGAGAATCGGCCAGGAGAAGGCAGCCCTGAATGACCTATCAAACTGTATTTTTCCTTTGGTTGAGCATTGAAGTCACGTTGTAAATCAATCAAAGCGGTAAGAAAAAATTGATTGTTTCGCCATTGAGAATAAATAATTATGTCAATTTGATGTGAAAAAAGAAAAAAAACCTGTTTTCAAACAGAAAATATTGACCAGTTTTCTCAAAATTTGGGAAGAGATGAAATCTGAAATGGAAATGTTGAAGTACGTATACTACATTTTTATATGATGAAAGAGATTTATATTTAGCCTTTGCATTCCTTTGACTCATTGTTTGTTTTGTTAGTAAACGGCTCTCTCTCTTCATTTGGTGCCGAGACCAAAACTTGTTTGTTGTGTTGTACGCACCCACTGTCTGCTACCTCTGCTACTACTACCGTTCTTCGACTTCTTCCACTACTACCCACCACCATGGTTCGCACAAAGAAACCTCTGGCCACTCGTTCCACCCGCCGCACGCGCCACACGCGGTCAACAGTTCTCTCAACCTCCCCGGGCAGGATGGTTCTCACGATTCCCCAGTCACTGGACTCAAGGCCCCCAGACAACGCTCAACCCCTCCTGTTTGCTTCAAGTGTGGACCGGTCATCTTGCCAACGCCTGTCGTTCACAGCCAGTACCCGCCAAGTCAACCCCTGTGTCTCCAGTTCAGCTGGTCGTCCGTCGCCTCGTGACTGAATCACCGCGTCCTCCCAGCCCAAGTTCTCAGTTCACCAACCATCGTCGTTCTCCTGTCGTTTCTTCAACCTCTCCGGCGTTGGGTGCGGTCAGATGGTTCAATCCCGGCTATGGTTTCGTGACGTGCTTCGACAACAATCAAGACTACTTCGTCCACGCCTCTTCTCTTCTTTCTCCTCACTTCTCTCAGTCGACCCCACAGCTGTTCCCTGGCGAGGCAGTTCGGTTCGATATCACTCCCGATCCTTTTGGCCGGACCGACTGTGCTGTCAACGTTGTTAGTTTCCCTTTCGATCAAAGCTCTCCTGACTCTCGCTCTCCTATCGTTCGTGACTCCAGACGGTCGTCAGGCTCGGATGTGCCCATGGATCGACGCCCGTCTGAGGGGTAGTGATGAAAGAGATTTATATTTAGCCTTTGCATTCCTTTGACTCATTGTTTGTTTTGTTAGTAAACGGCTCTCTCTCTTCAATACATACCAATTTTTCGATATGCACTTTTGGAAGGTCAATTATAATACTACAGGTAATATTATTATACTACACCTGGCAACACTGCTGGAGCGAAGGCCAACTTTATGGAGTTCTGGCTGATGCTGCCTTACACGCGAGTTCCCATCGAAGTCTAACCTCAGTTTCACGATCGGTACCGAACGGATTTGATGTCTAATCGCATCAGAGAGTTTCTAGCGCACTGTCTGGGCCAACATTAAGAAAGTCAGTCAATCAATATTGTAGTATACATAGTTGTTGTTTGTGGTCTAGCAGTTACTGTACTGGCAAATAGTGACTTATTGTTATGCTTTTGGTGCTGTAATTACATATGAATGTCTACCGGTGTTAGGTGGATTCGGTGAAGTTTTCCTATCTGTTACTTAACTAACTGCAGGCGAGTGTTGTCCTTTTGATCTTTGTAAAGGTCGAGCTGCCCTAACGCAACAAGCAGCTGCCCTAACGCGACGGAATCAACGCAACACGCACAATTATTAAACTAGCTGCCTAGGCCACCGAAAGCTGGTTACAGTGAGTAGGTAAAATGGGAGCCGACTGGATCTGCCATTGCACCGAAGCCGCTCAAAATGCATGCCACGTTGGAGGAGAAGATCAATGACGTCTGGAGTTGTCCATGGAAACTGACTAGGCCTGGGGGCCTCTCTCACACTAGGGGCGGACCAAACGGACGTTGGGAGCCGACGTCAATGCGCCAGGCACTCTCTCAGTACCTGACGCCCAACAGCATGGGCTAGAGTGGCTGGCAGTGATAGAAGGGAAACGTCCGAAATGACGAACCACGGGGGTCGCGCAATGGACCGCATAGGTCTGAGCGTTGGGTAGGGCCGTAAGGTCCCCCCGCACATCGGATCGGATCGACATTAATTAAGGTTCCGGAAGTCAAAGCGTAGATCAGGGCAACAAGGAAATAATTAAATAAACAATGGTTTGTTTGGGTTCAGTACTCAACTATCTGAATCATTCGGTTCGAGTTTTTTGTGATTGTATTGTATTTCAATGCAGAAAATTTTAAAACATAAAATATCCCACATTTCTGAAAAGTGTGTGCAAATTCCCGGTCGTTTGGCCAACATTTGCGGAAATGACAGCAAAGATAAAAGTTTCCATTTTAGCGCTATTTCAATAGGCAGTGAAATTAACAAATTTCACATATTCGTGATTTCTCATGATTTAGTCAAGCCTAGAACACGAACTTTTAACACACAAAATCTCCCCTATTTTTACACCTTTGCTTCCATTTTCGGCGAATTTCGTCAAAATTTGCGGAAATGGCTGTAAAAAAGATATGTTATCGTATTTTTCGGACTCCTGTATTTGGTCTGCAAGCTGTTATAGATAGGTGATGAAGAGATTGAGTGTTTTGTGTGATTGTTTGAGTGTGTTCCCGTTGTGTAGTCGCCTTTGAGTGATTGTGTTGTGTGAGTTTGTTGTGTTTCACTAGTCACCCGACCATAAACCCTTTCATCTGGTGCCGAGACCTCTCTGAACCCAAGTATACTGCTCTCCCACAAGACTTTACAGTTCACCCGTTCCTCCGCTCACGCGTCTCCTGTTTCCAGTCTCAAGCTTCTCGCTCTCATGATCATCAGGTTTTTGTTTGGAGAGAGTAGTGAGAAGGAGAAAGAGGACGAAGAGAAGTGGAGTAAAGAGAGTGATGAAGATGAAGAAGGTTATGAGTAGTAAGGTGATGAGAAGGTGGAAGATGAAGAGAAGAAGGAGGAAGAAGAGAAGGAGAGTTGAGAGAAGGAGAGAGAGAGAGAGAGAGAGAGAGAGAGAGAGAGAGAGAGAGAGAGAGAGAGAGAGAGAGAGAGAGAGAGAGAGAGAGAGAGAGAGAGAGAGAGAGAGAGAGAGAGAGAGAGAGAGAGAGAGAGAGAGAGAGAGAGAGAGAGAGAGAGAAAAAGAATGATAGTTCATTTGAGTTTGCTGCTCAGGAGATGGAGTTACGTTTGTTGAAAGTACGTATGTACGTATTGTGCAATTTAAGTTGTTCTTCGTACGTATTGTATGAGCTCCTGTTTATTCCTCCTATCTGCTACTGTTGTTTGTGTATACACATACACATTTACCATACACAAAAATACACATTGTTTTTTCAATGTGTATACACATACACATACACATACACATTGAAAATCCAGATACACATTACCATACACAAACAGTACTCAAAATGTGTATTTTTGTGTATGTGTATTTCATCGGACAAAGTCGATAAAATTTCGAACAGAAAAGTAAAATTTCTATGTTTTTAGTGCAGTAATATACAGTAGATATCCCCATAAAGCCTTCAAATGGCCTAAGTAACTTGATTTCAAAGCTATCCAAGGTTTCAATTCAAGCAGCAGACATCGAGAGATTTCATTTTCTTAGCATTTCTGACTGAAAATTTACCAAAAAAGTTGCATTTTCAGTACAATACACATACACAAATATACACAAAAATACACATTGTTTTGTTGAATGTGTATACACAAATTACCATACACATTTGAAGGTAAATGTGTATACACATACACATACACATACACAAACGGAAAATCCAATACCAAACAACAGTACTATCTGCATACTACGTTTTACGCTTTGTCTGACTGCATGCGACTGTGACTGACTGGCCTAGTTTTCTCTTATCTTGCTACTCACTCGTGCCTCTGTGTAAACCTGCTGTACGGCTTGTATAATAAAAACACTCGCTGCCCTACACCTCGCTATAGGTTATGGGCCCAGCCTACGCCGAGTGTTTTTCTGTACGCTACTGACCAGCTACCGCTGTTCGTTGCTGCCGTGGCTATCTCCTGCGCCGCCGACTGACCCGTGGCTATCTCCTGCGCCGCTGACTGACCCCACTCTTCTGAACCGCCATCTCCGACCTCGCCAGCGAAAGATTCCGAAATGGCAGATAAGTTGCCTTTGCTTGACTCTAGTAACTGGCCCACGTGGCGACTGACTGTTTCTAATTACCTGAAAGCCTTCGATCTTTGGGGTATAGTTAGTGGTGAGGAACACCCTCCTGCCGACCCGCAAGCTGCTGCTGCGTATGACGAGGTCCAGGTTGCGGCCGTTCGCGCCGCTAACCGTGACATCACTCAGCAGTACCAAGCAGCGCTCAAAGACTATACCAGGCGTCGCCATTTAGCCATGTTCCACCTCTCTTCTGCTCTTTCGGTGGAAGTCTTGCGCCTAATTCACGTGGCTGACGACTCGAGTCCTGAGGCGCTTTGGCGGCTATTGTGTAACAAGTTTGAGCGGCACTCTGATGTGTCACTGTTGTCAATCGAAGGGGAGTTGCAGGAACCTTTCAGCGACAGTCAGCTGCCCAGTGAGTGGATCGCCGGTCGTCAAAAGCTCTACGATCAATTCTCCGCCATGGGTCAAGCTGTCAGGCCAACGATGCAAGTGGTTCAGACGCTCCACAAACTTCCATCTGGTTGGGAAGGCTGTCGGTCAGTGATCATGAACACTCTGCACACCGCTCCAGCTGATCGTCCTTACACGCTTGACAACTTGGCCTCCCAACTTGACGATGAATGGCGTCTGCGGCATGGTACTTCAGGTCAGTCCAGCTGTGGCAATGCTTGCGCGGCTTGTAGTAGAGATAAGACCAGAGGCAGAGTGCTTGCCCGAGGTAGAGGTGCTTCTACTCGTGGCAAATTGGGCAGTGCCGGTTTCAACACTATCAAGTGCTTTAACTGTGGTGGTCGTGGTCATGTTGAGAGCGTGTGTCCTACCGTCAAGTCCTATGGTACTGGTGCCGAGGGGGAAGAGGATAATTTTGCTAATTTTGCTGGCACCACTACTGCTGGCCCTTGCTTTGCTGTCACCGCACATGCCAATGCTGCGACCTCTGACCCCTCCCTTTTGTTGGTTGATTCAGGCGCCAGTCATCACATGACTCCTTGTTACAGTTTGCTGCGCAACTACCAGAAATTTAGCCGCCCTGTTGCAATTGTTGTTGCCAACGGTTACCGTATTTTTGCCGAGGGCAAAGGTGACCTTCCGTTCTGGGCTGGAGACCGTTGGTTCAAATTGTCTGGTGCGTTCTTTGTGCCCAAGCTCAGCGGCACCCTGCTCTCCGTCCGCGCGGCTGCTAACTTGGGTCTTTCTACTCAGTTCACTGGCGGTAACGTTTCTGTGTGCGACTCTTCTGGTCACACCCTTCTGACTGGTTCACTTCGTGGCAATTCGTATGTGCTCAATGCCTGTTTTAGTCGACCGAAATCCAAACCGAAGTTGACTCAACCAGCGGAGCCCCGGGTGCTGGTAAACAAAACAAGTGGGTCTGCGTTCAACTGTGACGTTAGAGGTTGTAACGGTCTTGCTTCTGGTGCGTGTGCTGTGCCGACTGTTTCAGCTACCCAGCAAAGAGTATCAGGTTCAGGAGGAGCCAGCTCAGGAGGAGCTGACTACTCAGATGATCCAACAGCTGATGTCGGCTGGAAAATCGTTACCAGAAAGCGAAGACGCAAGGTCAGGCCGTTGAATCGGCAAGAAGCCAAAACCGAGACATTTTTTGTCTGATACTAACCTCTTGTTTTAGTTGTTTGACTTTGTGTATTGTAGTGTAACCTTAAATTGAGGAGGAGTGTTGAAAGTACGTATGTACGTATTGTGCAATTTAAGTTGTTCTTCGTACGTATTGTATGAGCTCCTGTTTATTCCTCCTATCTGCATACTACGTTTTACGCTTTGTCTGACTGCATGCGACTGTGACTGACTGGCCTAGTTTTCTCTTATCTTGCTACTCACTCGTGCCTCTGTGTAAACCTGCTGTACGGCTTGTATAATAAAAACACTCGCTGCCCTACACCTCGCTATAACGTTTCACCAATGACAAGGCAACAGACGCAAGCGAAGGCACAGCAAGGCCGAAACGTCACCCGCAAGAGATCGAGTCAGCATGGTGTTAGTGCAGAGCAGCTTACTGGAGATGCCGAGTCAACAGAGGCGGAGCAGTTCTCACGTTCGTTCGTTTTCCCCGGCCGTCAGGCACAGAAGAGGCCCAGTCGACGTCCATGAGGGGGAGTGATGAAGAGATTGAGTGTTTTTGTGTGATTGTTTGAGTGTATTCCCGTTGTGTAGTCGCCTTTGAGTGATTGTGTTGTGTGAGTCTGGTGTGTTTCACTAGTCAGCCGACCATAAACCCTTTCAGTGCATAGGATAACCTTCTCAGAGACCACCCAATCAGCTTACTATTTATTTTCAGCATAAAACATTCGCTTGCTGATATCCTCCAAGAGGCAGGTAGGTTGGCAGCATGAAGAAAATCAAAATTCAACGCTTTCATGCGCTTTTGTTCTTTTCTCTGACTTTCGCTTTGATTGAACTGGTACAATTGAACACTGACGATAATTCGCGCCTGTCTAGCTTAAGGAAAAGGTTAGCTAAGCAGTCAAACCTAATTTTCACTTTTTTATGAAGAAATCAAACCCGTCTTTAGATCTGCGACAAGGTGTTCCTTCAGAAGTACAAGTAAGAAGGTATGTTTACATAAATAAAAGCGCACAAATTTAAGACTTGTGTGCGCTTACAGCTCGACACACTTCGTGCGAAGGTGAAAAGTAAGCTAACAAATGTGCAAAAATGCCTACGCAAAAAAGTTACACTGCCTTCTCAGGCTATTTGAGCCGAAAGTGCAGTCGTGTTTCTGAACGTCACTGCAAGAAGCTGTTCAAGAGCGCTCTCAAGCGATTTTGCCGTCGCCGAAGCCGCTGCACCAAATTTATGGGTATTAGTGTCATAGTCACATTATAGAATCTTGTGGAAAGCTACAAAATCTGCAAACTTATTGAACATACAGCTTTCCATTAAATTCTATGTTCTTCGCAGCTATTAGTAGGCATTTTTCTTGCACAGAACCAATCTTTCAGGAAATATTCTCAAATACGCCAAAAACCCAAGATCTGAAAGAAGATTCTCTAATGTTTTGTCTAAGAAAGGTATCTCCAAGGAGGTTAAACGCTGCTCTAGAAAATATCGTTCTTGCTCCAAACCAGAATGTACAACCAGAGGTAAACTATAATCGTTCTCTACTTTGTATCGTTTTTATTAAGAAAATTCGTTTTAGTTCTCTTCCAGCATTGCGTTGTCTCTAGGAGGCGCAGAAAAAGAGCGTGTTTGTTGCGATACATTTCGTACAAAACAGTTAAGAGAGCAAATCGCAAAAACTGGATAACTGGTTTGTGAGTTTCGCTTATGTAAACAAATGATTTTTTTACTTCTGCAGCAAGTATCTATTTCGTATCCTCGGCGTTGAAACGTTCAGGAGTAAAGTATACCCCACGAAAAAGACCCAGCTCTAGAGTGAGACGACCTACAACATCAAGAAACGGAGTTTGTTACCCCAGAAAATACAGTGCCAGAAGGACTGTAAGCCTAATGTTCCCAAACGTTCTCACGCCTATTATTTACTAGACTATATGCACTGGTTTTCAGGTGAACAACAAGAGAAAGAGAATTCTAAGTAGGTTACTAGGTGCCATAACCTGAATTTACCTAAATTGCACACGATTTACAGAAGTATTCAAACGTTGCCGAAAGCGCAGTCGTTCGTGTTTCAAGTCGATGCGATATCATTTGACCAGGGCGTGCAAAATAAAGTGGCGTTGCAATACGTTCATACGTGATTGAATGGCTGTATTATTTGGTTTTAATCATAACGGGTCATTTTAAACAGGACGACTCAAGTGCTGGGCTAAAAAGTCACGGAGCAAAAAATGCCAATCAGACTACCTGCAACGAACATACTACAAGTCAAGTTTGCTGTACAAGCTCAAGAAATGTCAACGAAAAACTAACTGCGTCTGCTCTTGTGCTCTCATAGGTGCAAGCAAGGTCAACAAGATTACGTAAACAAACATAATGACACTTTCAGTTCACTTGCAACAATGCCGAAAAAGGAAACGTTGTCTTCTCGGAGCTGCAATGAAGCAAAGCTATCGCAAGAAAAGTATCTTGACAGGTAAATCCATGTAAAAGGAATATAACTACCGGGTTTTTTTCGAAAATAAGCCGACCTAGGCTTATTTTAGGTTTACCTGTTCGTAAATAAGTCATGGGCTTACTTTCGGTTTCAACATTTTGTGTGTCTGTAGAGCGTAATTAACGTTTTTGGCATATAAATTGGTGAAAACAAACAACGAAAAACAAGGCAAATTGAGGGGAAAATTGAAACAGACCACTTCATTTAGCTTCCTTATACCTTGCCTGTCGACTCACCAAATTGATGCTGACCACTCCAAGAAAGCCCGCCGGTCGGCCACGGCCTCCACCAATCCACAGTCGACCTAAACCAAAGCCACGCCCACAGCCACCTGGCAGCAAACCGTATACAGGAGGTGAAGACATAATGACGCAGCTGGAAGAAGCACTGGCCAAGTTAACTCCAGAACAAAAGGAATTCTACGAGACTTGCGCCAGATTTTGGGCGTCGTGTCATGTCGAGTGTAAGGATGATTCGTACAAATGTTGCATCTCCACTTACAAACATGCAAACAAAACGGATGCGGAAATGGCTACCTACTGTAGGTTGAGTGATTGACTGTTCTATTCAAATTTTTAATCACATGGGATAAATGTCAACGTCAGCGTACTCGCCTGGCTTCTGAGCGTTCAGCCATTTGGTGTGTGTTGGAATTTGCAGAGGGTCTTCCAGTAAAATTTTGCTCAAATCCTGCAAGCCCGACGGTGCTTCTAGAGCAAAAGGCACAGTACTTTGTACAAGTACAGTACAAGGAACACAACACAAACACACCTGCCAACTTGCCGTCTGTGCTTTGCGTCAGTCTTAAAATGTTTCCGTCTTGAAGTTTGTGTTCGTCTGTGTTTACATAGTAATACCACTTTCGGAAATAGAATAGTGATACGTTCACCGACAGCGGTGTCCATTCCTTTGAACCTCCTCTTCGAGAAAGCGAAACTGATTTTATCTGAAACAAAAAATATCAACCCAGAAAAATTTGCATAGAACCTGCTGACCGCATGCCCAGTTGGAGTGAATCGTTCAATTTGATCAGTTGCTAACTGAAACCTAGCGATATCTTTAGGTAAATATTCTTCCACTGTCAAACGTTCGTATCTGTAGAGATGGTACTGCCTGTTCTGCTGATAAAATGATAGATAAATAGAGCCATCAAAATCAATCAGACTTTGATTTTCTTTTGACCTTACCACTACATCGATGACCATATCTACAAGTGAGGCAATTTTTAAGGAACACACTGCACTACGAACTTCAGGATGTGCCAAAAAAACAACCCAGCACCTTTTTACTGCAGCAACCACAAATCTTAACCGAATCTTTTTCGGATGACAATCAAATATGTTCACGAAAGATTGTTGAAATTTTTATTAAGATACTCCTCTGCTTTGGTCCTGAGATGCTCTTAGAGTCAGAACAGAACAGAGATTTTGACAATGAACAAGAGCGATTCTTATTGTTACCTTGCACTTGACAATAAAACAGATTTCTACTGCCGCCGAAGTCTAAGGAGGCTTTAGTAGTGACACATATGCTCGGTTTCTTCAGCAGTAGTCTCTTTAGCCCTCAGCTACAAATAGGATCTGTCTAATTATGACTTTGAGGGCAAATATCTCAGGTCAGGAGGACCCAAGCAGAATATCAATCTTTCAAGAATTTATCTGTCTATCATTCAAAAAGGAGTCAATCAAAGCGGTTGAGATTTACAGTTATATGCAAAAGTAAAAAATCTGTTGTGTTGTTTTAATCGCTCCTATTCATTGCAAAGTCACTATTTTGACTTTGAGAGGACAATGATCTCAGAAACCAATAAGACTATCTTAATAAAAATTTTTGCAATCTTTCAAGAATCCGTTTGTCTTTAATGCAAAACAGAGTCATTCAAATCGATTCAGATCTACGGTTGCTACAGTTAAAAGTCTGTTTTTGGTACACGCTGTCTGAACATACATGGACATCCATCTTGCTCATCCTCTTCAGTTGGCTCCGGACTATACTCACATAAAACCACAAAGTAAGGCGCCGGATTTTGCGGCTCTTTTTCCTTGTATCGCATGCTACAATCTCTGTTGTGCATCTCAAATTGTTTGCTTCCGTTTTGCCGGCGAACAGAAAGACAGTTGGCTGTTCTCGAACCGGCTAGGTTTCCAAATGCCGGCAAGTCCTTTGTACCACTGCTTGTAAACCTGGCACAGCCGTTAGGCAACAGAACGTACCAGCAGCAGGGCTGCGAGCCTGAATCGTATTCGTAGATCAGCTGCTTTTGCATAGGCCAAAGTTCATAATCGGACTAAAAAGCCAAAACAGAATGACATGATTTGGCACAACAAACGTTTACCATGTTGACTTCCAAGTTACTGGCTAGATCGATTAGAGCTGGTAAGTTGTCGACCGTTTTTAGAACAAAACCGTGACCGTGGTTTAAATCCTTGCAGAATGCAGTAGGGTTGCCCTCCAAGAAGAAATTTATCAGTTTCTCCTTTCGTTTCACTGTAGGTGGAATCAGTTGTAGTTGAATACATTTCCCTCCTTGTGTTGCGCTCACTGAGTCTGTGGTAACTAGGCCCAACTGAGCACAGCGTTCGGAAAAGCCTGAGAATTTATGAATATATGACTTATCATTAGCATTATGTGCATACCCTGAATCGGTAAGGAAAGTTCAACCATAACTGACTGGTCAGTCATTTTCCAACTTTTTACTAGAGCATCGTATATAATTTGTGCGGGAGCTATAAATTTCATTTCTACTCAAATGATTCTCCAACAGACAAACCCTTTAGATTTTGCAGTGATTTTCCAAAAACCAAATCGTAAAAGTATATATAGCTTCCAGCCAACTTGTCAGGGACCTTCACGAGTTTGTAAAATCCGCCGTAAATCTGAGCAGTAGCCTTGTCATGTGTGTCAAATATTCTCACAAAGATATAGTCCCTGCTTCCACGCATAGTACTCAAAATGAACTCAAGTTCACCGGTGTTATTCCAGAACTCCTGACAATAATATAAAAGGAATTTCAGTACCTAATTTTGAAACTTTTACCTCCGGTGGGCTGTTTAAAACCATCAGCTTTGTTCCAGTGTAATAAATCTCAACTTTTACTGTTATCTTGTTTTCTGCTGGTTCATCTTTAATCAATACTTTGTATCTAGATGGCGTTCTGTTAGCTAAGGTGCCGACCCTTCTAAGCATCATGAACAAAGCCACAATCTCATTTCCAGTCGAGTTTTCGCATCTCTTCTTGTCTTTCCTGCAATTCAACCAAGAAAAGCCAGGATGATGCGGTACTGATGCTGATCCGTTTAGGTAATCCTGAAAATTGCTTACTATTTTCCGATTAACTTTAAAGTTTGTTGCTTACTGTTTGCGTTTCTAAATACTTGTCTTGTTTGTGGTATAAGTGCAATTTTGTGACAAAGACAGTGCTGTAGTCGGTATCAAAGATGGCTCTTTCAAAATCGCCGACTTCTTGGTCAGTGTCGATTTCTCCACTTCCAAATAAGCCCTCAAGTGCTCCAGCCTCTCTCTCCTTTGTCTAAAGATGCACTTAATTACTCCTTTTTTATATTTTAAGCCGGTGCACATACAGTCAACCATGCATCCACTTTGTATCGTGAGAAAGGCGACTGTCTATGGTCCAATAGAAATATGTTCAATTCACTTTCAGCCTTTCTAACAGTTTTGGCGTTTTCCAGCTTTGGAACTATTAACAGTTTTTCTTGGAATTGCGTCTTGTAAAGCCGGAGATTCCGTTTGAAGTGCTGGATGTGTGCTTTCATTGTTGCCATGGATTGTGTGATTCTGATTTCTAACAGACCGTTTGCCCGAACCACTGCCTCTTCTATACCATCCATCTCTTTCACCAACTAAAAACTGAGATACTGAATCTAGTATTTTACAGATTTTGCAGATACGTATCAAATTTTCAGTATTTTTCCCAGTTTTAATACAGGGTGTCCCAAAAAAATGACAACATTTCTTTTTACTGTCATTTTCGCAAATTTTGACCAAATTGTGCGAAATTTGAAACATAACTGCCAAAATATTGGGAATTTTATGTGTTAAAGTTTGGTGTATCAGGATTTACCCAATCCTGAGAAATTCAACAATTTATAATATTGAGTAATTTCAATTTAGAAACTGCAGAAACAGGGAAACGGTTGCAGCAGTGCATTAACTCAAACGGAGGTCATCTGGATGGTGTTCTTATTCCTTAGTTCTCAGAGTTTGCACGTTCTTCATTTTCCTGCAGTAAAAACGCTGATTTTCTTTAGCTTCCAAGTACTAGCGATATGCACTGATTAATGCCAGAACTTTTGACCTACCGTACAAAATATCTGCGGATATACACTCGCATTTGAAATTTCATCCAATTTCGATATAAATTAAAGAATATATAGCAAAAAGAAAAGTTTCCTTTTTTGATGCTGTTTTATATTTAATTGAAATTTATCAATTTCATATATTGTTGAATTTCTCAGGATTGGGTAAATCCTGATGCACCAAACTTTAACACATAAAATTCCCACTATTTTTGCACTTACCGGAGTTTTCCACTTATAAGACCTGGTCTTATAACTGGAAAATGCCCAAATTTAGGGTCACTTTTTGGCGCCCTTTTGAACACCATGGTCTTATAACTGGAAAATGTTATTTTACTCCAAAAAAGGATTTTTGGCCAATAGTGTAATTTGTTTTTCATTTAGATGGCTGTTCCAGACATGCCTTACCAGTTTACGCTTGACGTGTAAAACTTTACTTGAAATTACAAAAAAAGGTTGTGTTGAAGCATAGCAGGTACTGTATTGCGTTCAAAACAAAAATCAGAATCATGTTTTATCAATATTATGTACTTTTGCCTTTGTTTTCTCACGATGGACAGCTTTTCTTCACTTTAAAAACAGTTAATTGTGTGCTAAAATCGGTCAATTATACTAAGACCATGGTCTTTTAACTGGAAAATGGGTGTCTATGAACCAAGTTTTCTGACCACCAATTTGAAGACCATGGTCTTTTAACTGGAAACAAAAACCTATTTATAGACCATGGTCTTCTAACTATGGTGGTCTTATAAGCGGAAATCTCCGGTACGATTCAAATTTCAGACAATTTGGTCAAAATTTGAGAAAATGGCAGCAAAAAGAAATGTCACCCTGTATTTTTATCTTTCCTACACTTTTCTTAACCAGATTACTATTTTCTTACTTGGTTGATCAGATCCCTTCGCAAGTCATAAAAGAACTGTTCAGCGGTGTCTGTCAGCAAACTGACTGGAAACAGCCATACCCGAATCGGAACTGCCGTTCGCTCCGTTATCAAACTTGGCAGTTTCTAAATCAGCAGCCATCAATATTTACTTGGCACCGTCACTCAAACTTCACCTCGTATGCTTTCATAGCACTCTTGTAACCTACTGGATTGATGTGGTTCAATAGTACATCACCGTAGAATCTACACGAAATTTTGTCAACAAATTCTGTGTCGTTTGTCGCAAGTTCTGCACTAACATTCGCTTCTACATTCACTAAAACTCAAAAATAATAGCGAACGACTAAATTAATAAACGGATACATTGCATATCTCTTACTGCTACGCTGAGTTTTCCTTTTATTATTTGAGCATCTTCGCTTTCTCCAACTTCCCGGTCAAAAATCAGTGCAGCGTTGCCACCGTACTGTATTTTGGCCACCACATGTGTGGCATTCATGGTTTTCAGCCAGTTCAACTGAGTTCGTTTGTATTCGGGCCTTATCAGAATTTCCATGGGCAATTTCTTCCAGTGAGTTAGTGCTTCGTAATGCAGAATAATTCTGGCTACACGACTAGATCTTCGTTTATTCCTTAGGTACCGTGCCGAGCCACTCACTTTGATTTTGCCTTGCAACAGTTGCAGCTTCAATCAATTAGATCCGGTCATTCATACGTTACATTTAAGAGGCCGTTCAAATCAGACCCCAACTTTTTATCAGTTCATTTGAAACTGCTGTGCAAAGGGAACTTTAAAACCGACGTATTTCCCGCATTTACCCACTGCTGAGCTGAGCTAGAAAAGTGGGGAAATGCCGGGAGCACGATTTTTGGACATTTAGGGAAGTGGTCATTTCTCTGGAACCGTTGGGCCTAGGCTTCCGAAACTTGAAACCTTTATAGACAAAGTGTTGTGTTAGCCCCATGATCTTCTGCACAACCTGGATTCGACTCTCCTTGGACGTGTTAATATCAGTTATTCAATGATTATATTTTCTTTTAGCCAAATCCTCTAATCCGCGTTTTCTCTCATACACAGGTAAAAAATCGCTATAGGCCAGAAACGTCTTCCGAAAAAATCATAGGAACGATTTCGGGATGGGACACCCCAGTTCGTAAGCATATTGCTGTTACCATACGTGTAACAGGTCATCCGCCAAAGGGAGAGGGGGGTTGGGGTGGTCTGGCGCCGGTCGGGGGATCTGAGCCAAAATTTTGAGAAGGGGATTCAGCACTAAAAACCCTCAAAAATCGCAAAAAATCGCAATTTTTCGGCTAAAAATCGTCAAAAAATCGCTAATTTAGGCTGAAATACAGTTTAAAAGTGCTGTTTTGCAGGCGATTTTGGCAATTTTTGTCTGAAATTGCAAAAAATCAAAAAAATTTGCTCAAAAAATTACTTTCCACAAAAATCGTCTCGGGGGTCCCCATGCAGGGGTCTGGCCTAAGTCGGGTGGGGGCAGACCCTCCTTGCCACCCTGTATGGCTGTTACTGTTTTGCTCTCACAACAGAATTACGTGGCTTACACTGATTCCAGCCGAGACATCAAACTTATACAACTTTGCTTCAAGACTGTCCGACTGCTGAACCTCCAGTCTGGCACTGGAATGAATCCTGGACTGTGTCCTGTTGTGCAAGGTTGTTGCACTCCACAAAGAGGCTGACGGTATAAGGACGTTGTTGTAGGCATCGTACAGATCCCCTAGTGCAAACGGCATCCCCATTGCATCCATTTCAAGTGGACTTTCCTTTTGTCTTGCAGCACCTGTTTTTGAATTGTCAAAGCGCTAATCTGCACCAACGTGGCACTCAAGATAACAGAGAAAGAAGTAAAATAAGCAAAACCTTTCTTTCAAGCTCTTCAGGCCTATGTAAGCCTTAGGTTGAGTAGTGCGCTAGTAGGCTAGTGCCAGGGATGAGAGGTGTGTTTTTTTTCGTTTTTTTCCGGAAAAAAGCGGTTTTTCCCTAAGGGTCGGAAAAAAACATAAATCGCGTGAAAAACTCAAGCCAAAAATAGCTAATTTATGTCATTTTTCAGTTAAATAATGGACTTTTGAGATATATAATAGGCTAGACTGGCTCAAAACTGTTAGGAAAAACAACAGAAAACCAAATTTGGCAATCTAAAACAAAAAGGCAAACTGCTGTAAGAAAATTTGCATATAGCGTTTATTGATGGAGCCTGTCAGGGACTGTTTCATACCTGTTTCGTGATTTATATCCATGTAAGACGGGTATTTCTGTTCTGAAAAGACTCAGGAAGGCGCTAGAAAGCGTTAGGAATCATAAAACCAGGCTAGGTTACTCAAAACTTGGGCTGGAGTTTTTTTCCTCGATTTAGGAAAAAAACCGGAAAAAAAAACTGGAAAAAACAGGCCGAGGTTTTTTCGGAAAAAATATCCATCCCTGGCTAGTGCAGATTAGGGTTTGTCTATATAAAGAGTCATGTAAAAAGAGGAATGTATACCTAGAACCGTTGAATGTAAAGGTAAGAGTAAAAGCAACCAAGTAACCATTAAGTTCATCATTCATTTGCTTTAGCCAGCCAATTGCACAGATAATGTAGATGACGATTTCCATAACAATGACGCAAGCCTACACGATGTTTGTCTATACTACACATAGATACATACATGTAACAGGTCATCGGCCAAAGGGGCGCATAAATCGCAATTTTTCGGCTAAAATTCGTTAAAACCGCTAATTTGGGTTCACATACAGCAAAAAACAAGTACCGTTTTACAGGCGATTTTGCCAATTTTCCTGTCTGAAATTGTAAAAAATCGCAAAAAATTACTTGCCGCAACTGGATTATGTTGAACACGCTTATGGTGGGGGAGTAGCCTAGCCGGTCAATCCGCCCTGCCTACCTCTTTCTGTCGGCCGAGTGATTGGTTGGACTGTTTCTTCCGACAACCTTATATTAAAGTTAAATCTCCGCAGTCCGTGTTTGCACAGCCGGCCGTCAGGTGGCGCATGGATCGGCAAGCGGTCGTAGCCTTAGTTGCAGCGCACTTGTTACGAAACGCGACAACCCGTCCGAATTAGGTTTCGAAATTGCCGACGCCAATAAAAAGCGCCAAACAAGAGACAGAGCTTGTCCATTCCATGGACATATACTAAAATTGGAACGATACAGAGAAGATTAGCATGGCCCCTGCGCAAGGATGACACGCAAATTCGTGAAGCGTTCCAAATTTTTGCTCGGAACTCTACTTTCGATTGCTTTTCCTCTGATTGAGCAGCTGCAAGTTTAATTTTACGGCTTCATTTTATAGTCAATCGAACAACTGAACGAGAAGACTGCAACCACAGTCACAACTCTTTCCTTTTTTAAATGTTCACTGGCACTCAAATCTCAAACAGCTTTATAATTTACATATTTGCCTACATAATAGTAGCGAGTTTCTTCCTGATACTGCTGTTTTGTTTGGTTCACTGCCTGAAACGCGTGGCCGAGGCGGAAGTGGAAGAAGAATTTACCGAGCAGCGCCGTCGGTCGGCCTATCTGCGCAAGAAAAGTTCTGCTCTAACAACGCGCAGAGGTTCGCCGATGTATTTTGACCCTGACTTTGGAATTGTAGTTGGTCGCAGTCTGACCAAATGTCATTATGTTGAACCGGAACAAGAGTCTTCACAACAATCCAGCAGCCCAGAAAATGGCCTTCAAGTCACTGAGTTTTAGGAAGACTAGCCCTTTTAATTGAATGCCAACTGTGTATTGGGGTGTCTTCCAAGTATTGGCTATTCTTCCCTGCAGTAGTTTGCATAAACTATCATGTTTTCCCAATTAGGTCTACAATGGAACTGACAACATCCCTTAAAAACGGGAACTTAAGGCTAGGGCACCGAAAAAGAACATGCAGAATTGGTGTAGAAATAAAACAGAAAGTTTATGTTTGCAGCGCAATACTCAAAAGATGTACAGAGGAAATAGATAGGTAGGCACACCGATTAGGTCAAATCGTTAGTTTCAAGCCCTTTGAAAGTTTTGTCTTTTCAGGTTTCATTTCTTGCCAGACTTCTTGATGCCGCTAGTTCCTAGAAAAGAAAAGTCAAACACATCAAAAACTGACCAGTCGTGTGCTTTCACCAAATTGTAATTTAAGATTAGCGCTACGTACCACAGTTGTTGGAAATTTTTAAACCCAAAACATATGTGCATGGTCGGCGGCTCAGGGAGGGACGGCCAGGTCTCCGTGCGTAGTTGCCTGGACATAGGCGCAAATTTTCGGTGGGAAATTCAAATTTTGGCGGGAAATTTGAATTTTTCCCAAGAAATTTGAATTTTTCCCAAAATTTTGCCTAAAAATACGAAATTTTCGGTTTAAATTAAAAAATTTTTCAGTAAAAATCAAATTTTCGACAAAAAATTGCCAAAAAAAACCACTTTTCCGATAGAAACATTGCCAAAAAAATCGAAATTTTCCAGGAAAATCTGAAAAAATTTCGAGTTTTGTGCGTAGCTGCTTGGAGGAAGGGTGCGTGCGTAGTTGCCAAAATTGATTTCTGTGGCTTAAAAACGCATCTGGAGGCTTTCTAGCAGCCTCTAGCAACGTTTGGTAGATTTTCATTTTCGTCCCCCCCTGGGCACCCCCCCATGCACATGTATGACCCAAAAATCTTTGCTATTTTTAAAATTTTAATTTTTCTTAAAGGGGTCCAAAGTGCTAGTACAGGTACGTACAAAAACTTTTCCACTTTTGCACCTGAAGTCAGTTAAGAAACCTGTTGGATAACGTCAATACAGGTCAACTACGTACTTTCACCGAAAATTACCTTTAAAAGCACTTCTAGGCATACATGTAACAGGTCATCCGCCCGGCCGAAGGGGGTTGAGGGGTCTGGCCATACATGTAGCTGGGTTTTCGGCTGGGGGGGGGAATTTTTCTGATCCAAAATAGGGTTTCAGGGCTATGCCCAAAGGGGGTTTCAGCGACCTTTTTTTGGTGTCCAAAAGTGGGTTTCAGCGACCTTTTTTTGGGCTCAAAACAGGGTTTTGAGGACTAAAAATGGGGTAAAAATCCTGTCTGAAGTGCAAAAATACCGTTTAAAACCCTATTTTTGCTTTAAAACGTGGAAAAAACCTTATTTTTTATTTAAAATGTGCAAAAAAAGCAAATTTTGCTTTAAAACGTGCAAAAAAAACCATTTTATTCGACATAATGCAGTTAAAATGCATTTCTGGAACCTTCTTTAGACATTATTAAACCCAAATTAGGGTTCCGGAACCCTATTTTGGGCCTCATGAAACCCAAATTAGGGTTTCAGTAACCGAAATTAGGGTTCCGGAACCCTATTTAGGGTTCCGGAACCCTATTTAGGGTTTCAGTAACCCACATTAGGGTTCCGGAACCCTATTTAGGGTTTTAGAAACCCAAAATAGGGTTTCAGTAACCCAAATTAGGGTTCCGGAACCCTATTTAGGGTTTCAGAAACCCAAATTAGGGTTCCGGAACCCTATTTAGGGTTTCAGAAACTCAAATTAGGGTTCCGGAACCCTATTTAGGGTTTCAATAACCGAAATTAGGGTTTCAGTAACCCAAATTAGGGTTCCGGAACCCTATTTAGGGTTTCAGTAACCGAAATTAGGGTTTCAGTAACCCACATTAGGGTTCCGGAACCCTATTTAGGGTTTCAGAAACCCAAATTAGGGTTTCAGTAATCCAAATTAGGGTTCCGGAACCCTATTTAGGGTTTCAGTAACCCAAAACAGGGTTTCGGAACCCTATTTAGGTTTTTTGAAACCCAAAACAGGGTTCTGGAACCCTATTTAGGGTATTTGAAACCCAAACTAGGGCTCTGGAACCCAAGAAGGGTTTCTGAAACCCTAATCAGGGCTTCTGGAACCCTGTTTGCAGGTTTACAAACCCAAAATAGGGTTTCAAAAAATTCCCCCCCCGGGCCTGGGGGAAATACCCCCCATTCCCCCCCCCAACTACATGTATGGGTCTGGCGCCAGCCGGAGGTCTGAGCCCAAATTTTGGGAGGGGTTGGGCGCTAAAAAACGTTTAATAATCGAAAAAATCGCAATTTTTTCAACTAAAAATGGTGAAAAATCGCTAATTTGGGCTCAAATACAGCTAAAAGTGCTGTTTTACAGGCGATTTTGGCAATTTCTGTGTCTGAAATTGTAAAAAATCGCAAAAATTTGCTCCAAAAATTATTTGCCAGAAAGCCGGAGGGGGTTGGAAAAAACATCGTCTTGGGGTCCCCATCCGGGGGTCTGGCCTAAATCGGGTGGGGGTAGACCCCAGACCCCCGTTACATGTGGGCTTCTAGGTGAACGCTGTTTAGGCTAAATGCAAATGAAGTATTATGCAGGTTGCTAGATAAAATGCTGGCTGCTTCCAAAGAATTTACTAAAAACTGCATGTACGTAAGTGAATTTTCCCACTTTTACCTAATTTGCATATTGATCTTTCAAAAATATTTTTCGAGACTATAAAAAACTTTTTTTATTATTTTACCCTACCCTAGGCGCTAGACCCCCAACCCATACATGGGCCGGGGGTGATGGGGCTTTACCCCCTTGTCGACCAATAACCCATTCGGCAGTTAATGCCCCGCCCTCACGCCAACCCCCTCCCAGAGGGAGAAATTTTTCGCTTTTTTAGGCGTTTCTTGGACTTTTGTGGGACCCTCCCCCCCCCCGAGACTCTCTCCACACCCTCGCCGGATTTTTCCGGCCCATGTGTGCCCCAACCTGCTCCGCTCTCCGAAGAAGGTAACCTCCAAATCTCCATGAAGACCTGTTACTTGTAAACAAGAACCTTCAAATAATGTGCTATTTCCGGATCGGAGGACTCCTCATACCATACATGTAACAGGTCATCCGCCGATGGGGGGAGGGGGGTTGGGGGGGTCTGGCGCCGGCCGGGGGGTCTGAGCCAAAATTTTGGGGGAGGGGGGTGGGCACTAAAAAACGCTTAAAAATCGAGAAAAATCGCAATTTTTTGGCTAAAAATTGCCAAAAATCGCTAATTTGGGCTAAAATACAGCTAAAAAGTGCTGTTTTGCAGGCGATTTTGGCAATTTTTGTGTGTGAAAGTGTAAAAAATTGCAAAAATTTGCTCGAAAATTTAGTTGCCAGAAAAATCGGATGGGGGTCGGTGAAATCGTCTCGGGGGGGGTCCCCATCCGGGCGGGGGTCTGGCCTAAGTCGGGTGGGGGGCAGACCCCCCTGTTACATGTATGCCTCATACTGAGCGATTATTTCCATACCCCTCTGATTTTTTCGGCAAGTAATATTTTTAGAAGTTCAGGGATCAAATTTTCTAAAATTGTCTGTAAAGCAGCATTTTTTGCAGTGATTTGAGCCTAAATTAGCGCTTTGTACTATTTTTAGTCGAAAGTTGCATTTCTGAGCGTTTTTAGTATCCAACTTCCCTCCCCAGAAATTGGGCTCAGACCACCAACCGCCTGCCCCCGTCGGCGGATGATCTGTTAGATGTATGGCTGCAATTATCTAGAATAAAAACGGGCATTGACGGTGTTCCAGAGTCTAGACGAGCTGGGGAGGACATGAGCTGGCATTTCAGCTAACGGACGAACAAATTGAAATCTAGAGGGGGAAGGAGGGAGTAGCGGGGGCTGAATGGAGAGAGTGGTATGCCAAAATAGGGAACGACCGCAATTCCGATTCCAAGTCCGATCGGAACTAATGGCTAGAGTTAGAGGTCACGGAATTTATCGGGACTTTTGGTTAATTTTTTAGGAAGGCGAACACTATTTCTTGGGTACTGTACTGCTGCCTGCATTTATGCTGTGCAATCGTCAACCTAGCCTATTTTAGCAGACATGGGCTAGCATTTCGGCAAACGGGTGGTAAATGTTCAAGTCCTAAGGGCATACACGTAACAGGTCAACCGCCGAAGAAGGAAGAAGAGGAGACGGGGGTCTGGGGTCTGGTGCCGACGGGTGCCGCCCAGTTCGGTGTGGCCGTTTGGGTGTGGGCCGTTTGGGTGCGGCCGTTTCGGTGTGGGCCATTTGGGTGTGTGTCCCGTTTCGGTGCATGGGCCGGTTCGGTGCGACCCAGTTCGGTGTGGGTCAGTTCGGTGTGGGCCAGTTCGGTGTGGGTGTCAGTGTTTGTTTTTCTACGTTTAATCACATTGTTTACAGATATCGTAGTCAGTCACACTACTACTGCAACTGCCCATCTCATGTCTGCCTGCTAAGCTCACCGTTGCTCCGATCTCAGCTACGACTAGTGCGGTTGCTTCATGCGAGGTGGTAGCCAGACGCTTCAAGGCTGTCTTGCCTCGCGAGGCTTCGATTTTCGCTGCATTTGCAGCGTGGGTATGAGCGGGAATTTCGCGTACAACCTAGATAGCAGTCAATAATGCATATGTAACTCAAATAATCAAAAATCCCCTGATAAGACTACCCCCTGACGGGCACGAACCCTGACGTTAGCGCGTTGTGCCGTCGGCGTTTCTTCGCTCAAAGGTGAACAGTTGACCTCCGTGTAAAAACGTACGGCCGTTTCGCTTTGTTCTAATACTATCATTAATTTCAAAATTACGTACACCATAAAAACTGGTAGGTTCCGTCAACAGGCGTTAAGTACAGGCACTTGAGTGACTAAGTCAATTGCCTTTGCTAAACAAGCAATTGCTTAATTGATGCCTTGCTGCGGCACATGCCATACTGTCTCGGACCTATTGTGCGAGTGATTGACATGATATGTTACCTCCGATCAGGGATGGATATTTTCCGAAAAAACCTCGGCCTGTTTTTTTCCAGTTTTTTTTCGGTTTTTTCCGGTTTTTTTCCGAAATCGCGGAAAAAACTCCAGCTCAAGTTCTCGGTATCCTAGCCTGGTTTTATGATTCTAACGCTTTCTAGCGCCTTCCTCAGTCTTTTCAGACAAGAAATACACGTGTTACATAGATATAAATCACGAAACAGGCATGAAACAGTGCCGGACAGTTTCCATCAATAAGGCTATGTGCAAATTTTCTTACAGCAGTTTGCATTTTTGTTTTATCATGCCAAATTTGGTGTTTTCTGTTGTTTTTCTAACAGTTTTGGGTCAGTATAGCCTATTACACATCGCAAAAGTCCATTTTTTACAGAAAAATGCCATAAATTAGCTATTTTTAGCTTGAGTTTTTTCCGCGATTTATGTTTTTTTCCGACCCTTAGGAAAAAACCGGTTTTTTTCCGAAAAAAACATCGGAAAAAACACACCTCACATCCCTGCCTCCGATTAGCCACCTAATTGGAACTGAACAGGCCTGTTCAAAGGCCCGCACCCAACCGACCAGCACCGAACTGACCCACACCGAACTGACCCACACCGAACTGGGTCGCACCGAACCGGCCCATGCACCGAAACGGGACACACACCCAAACGGCCCACACCGAACCGGCCGCACCCAAACGGCCCACACCCAAACGGCCACACCGAACTGTACCCTACCCGGTGCCGACCGGCGGTCTGGGACCAAATTCCAGGGGAACGTGTTGGGTGCTAAAAACGCTCAAAAATCGCAATTAAAATCGCTAATTGGGGCTCAAATACTGCTAAAAAGTGCTGATTTACAGACTATTTTAGCAATTTTAGTGTCTGAAATCCTAAAGAACGGTAAAAATTTGCTCAAAAAATTACTTGTCAGAAAAAAGGAGGGGCTCGGAAAACCGTCTCGGAGGTCCCCAATCGGGGGGTCTGGCTAGCTAAAGTCTGGTGGAGAGCATACCACATATTTACATGTAACACGTCATCCGCCGAAGGGGCGTTGGGGGTGTCTGGCGCCGGCTGGGGGGTCTGAACCCAAATTCCAGTGAGGGAGTTGGGCACCAGGGCTGTTGGGTCGGTTTTTTTTCCTCGGTTTTTTTTCGTTTTTTTTTCGGAAAAAAACTAAAATGCGGAAAAAAACTCAAGCAAGTTTTTAAAGGAAATAGGCCAAATAACTGGTTAAATTCGCTGCAAATACTTCGAATTTACGTTAATAGAAGCCTTACAAGCATTTCCATGGCATAACTTAGCTGTTTTTCGCAAAAAATATCGGTGCCATTTTCAGGCAACTTTTATTGTTGTATTTTTAGTGTTTTATAATCAAATTACTACTCTAAAAGATGAAATTAGTGCATTTTGTAATAAGACTCACGCTATTTCGTTGAATTCTGCAATAAAAAGCGATTGTTAAAAATTTTTTCTGTCATCTCGGAAAATAACTTTTGGAAAAAAACCGGAAAAAAACAGGAAAAAAACCGACTTGAGTTTTTTCCGGAAAACAAACAGCCCTGTTGGGCACTAAAAACGGTTAAATATCGCAAAAATAATCGCAATTTCTCGGCTAAAAATCGTCAAAAATCGATTAGCTGGGCTCAAATACAGCTAAGAAGCATACATGGGCCGCGGGGGTAAGTGGGGCTTACCCTCTTCCTTCGCCGGCCCATACTCCCTCGCCGGCCCATACTCCCTCGCCGGCCCATACTCCCTCGGCCGGCCAAACCCCCTCCCCGACCCCCCGGAGGGAGATAATTTTCTTTTATTTAAGGCAAAATAGGCGTTTTTTGGACTTTTTTCGGGGACCTCCCCCCCGAGGTCTCCAGACCCCCTCCAGATTCTTCCGGTCCATGTAGTAAGTTTAGTAAGTTTATTGAAATACAGATGTATGCTAAGAAGTGCTGTTTTACAGGCGATTTTGGCAATTTTTGTGTCTGAAATTGCAAAAATTTGCTCAAAAAATTATTTGCCAGAAAAATCGACTCGGGGGGTCGAGCTTACATCGCCTGAACAAGGTTTCACTATTGACTCTTAATTTTACATTTTACTATTATTTTACTACTAGTAAAATACTACTAGTATTACTAAATTTTGTTTTACTATACTATAGTGGTGTTAACACTGTTTGTTTGTTTGTCAAAAGCAGGTAATTCCAAAAAAAATTAAGCCGATTTTGGAAGTGTTACAAATTCCGATTTATTCCGATTCAGAACTCTGCTTCAGTTCCGATTCCGGGTTCCGGAGCGGGTAAAAAAATCAGTTTGGACTAAATTGCAGAGCAAACACAGACCCAGGGGGTACATGTACGGGTTGCACTCACCCAAAGGTCCTTTGCCAGCCGCCTTAGACTGCATTTCTTTCAGTGCCTTCGCCTCCTCCATTTTCTTCTTCTTGAACTCTGCGTCTTCCTAAAACACAAAACAGACTCGACTGTGAGACAACCAAAAAAGCTTAAAAAAACTGACATCAGTCATGTCGCCTGTGGTTTTCTTGGGCGCCTTCAACGGCTTCTTTTTACCACCTAAAGGAGAAATTAAAATTTAAATCAAATCAACAGTTATACAGTTGGAAATCGAGCTTTTTTGCCTTTCTCAAACTACCACAGGCTAGAACCGAAGCCCTCAAAGCGACTAGTTTTTTTAACCTGCATTTCGCGAGAAAGTCAGCTTAGAGGGGCAAGCTGATCTCACGCATCCTGCTAAAAATTCGTCAGCATAAAATAGACCACGAACTACGTCAATTTGCGTTTATTTGAAGAAAAACACCCTCCTAGAAGAACCGGAGCTACACCCACTCAAAGTTGGCTCGCCAGCCGTTTTTCGGGCCACTTTTGGACATCTAAACCTAAATTATAACGCGTGCCGCTTGCGCACTTCTAAATGGACAGCTTACGCATACATGCACACCAATCCATAGCTATTTCAGAATACTTTAAATCCCCCACTCAAATATTTCCGTAACCTGCGTGGTTAGCAAGATATTTTCCGAAATATACCAAAAATGCCTAAAATCTACTAGGGGGTTTGGGGGGTTACCAAAAATGTACTAGGAGGGTTTGGGGGGTTACCCCCTAGCTGAAAAGGCCAAACCCCCCCTCACCCTCCCCCCGAGAGAGGTTGCGGAAACCACCCACCCCGACCGAAAAATACAAGTACTAAAGTCTGTTCAAAAATCTTTGGCGCTGGGAGCATCCGGCAGTGACCCGAATTTATACGTGGTGTGAACCCCATACATGTATATGTGGATCTGTTCCTCTTATCAACGAGACTACTGTACTGTTCTCGAAATTTGCATATTGTACTTTACTTAGAAGAAAGGGGCCTGACAAAATAATCGACTTTTTTGGCAAAGCGCCAATTTTTGTGCCGATACCAGATTCGAATTCCCCAGCCTTCAGGCATCTCAAAAATACTACCATTGATGCATACATGGGCCGGAAAAATCCGGAGGGGGGTAGGGGGGGTTGGAGACCTCGGCCCCCCCCCCGCCCGAAAAAAGGCCAAAAACGCCTATTTTGCCTTAAATAAGCGAAATTTTCCTCCCTCCGGGAGGGGGGTGGGTGGCCGAGGGGGTATGGCCGGTCGAGGGGGAGGGGTATAGGCCCCCTTACCCCCCAGCCCATGTATGCATTGATGGGTCTACAATCAACGCTACCAGAGTTACAGTCGATTTTCTAACGCCGACAAGCGTTCAGAATTTTGCTCTCCCATAGTTAAGCACAAAAATTCATTCAAGAACGAACACATGGGGTTTTCTTTCCTCCAACCAATTTCAGCTTCACGGTTCTATGATATTTCGCACATGCTGAATCCAGCGGTCACCTTGGTTTTGCTCTGCGACTTTGATTTTTGCTAGAAAATTGACCTCGAATTTAGGGTGTCCACCTGAATTTCAGAAAGTGTTGTTGCCTTGTCGGCATTAGAAAATCGACTGTAGCTCTGGTAGCGTTGATTGTAGACCCATCAACGGTAGTATTTTCGAGATGCCTGAACGTTGGGGAATCCGAATCTGGTATCGGCACAAAAATTGGCGCTTTGCCAAAAAAGTCGATTATTTCGTTTATTTTTCGTTTATTTTCGTTACCACCACCCATGGATGGCGGAAACAGGCACACAAATCGTCATTTCTGACCTCTTATGTGGCCCCTAAAACGAACAAATAAGGAAGAACAGAAAATCCTACTGATCACACACACACATATCACTGATATTCAGCTATGAGTAGGAATCCGACGAATTTGAAGTGTGCTATAGTCAATAAATAAGTTTGTCTCTCCATCACTATGGTGCTTCTTCAACTCGATTCTCAGGTCGTACGCCTTCTTGGCTTGCCATGGTGTCAAGTCATTGCCTATAAAGACAGAAGAGTACTGTGGCCTCGAGCAGAGCACAGTACGCTTCTGTTGTAAGACAGCGCGTTTCGTCTCCATGTCCCTCAGCTCTACAGTCACTCGTCTTTTGCCTTGAAGTGTTTCAGCGGTCTGGACAGTCGCTATCTTGCTAGGGTCAATGCACAACTCACGGAAAATGTCTTTCACCCGGTCCACAACATCGCTGCAGTCAGAATCGGTGACCAAACCATTAAGAATAATGTTCAGTTCATGTTGATGTCTTTCGCGCATCTCGCGCTCCCAATCACAGACGCGCACTAGCTCAGAATGCGCTTTATCATAGGCAGACGTTGGGTTTGGTACAGGCAACCCGTTCCTAGAAGTTCTAAGAACTGCCGCGTATGTTCGATGACTACTGTCACTAGCGGCCGAAAGTCTTTGCAGTTCATCAGTCACCTTATTTAGCTGGGCAGAAAGAGAGGAGACCTTCTCGGACAAGTCAGCAAGGTGGGAGTGGTCAGAATTAGCAGGTGCAGGAGAAACCGATGTCATTGTGGCCTTATTTTGGAGCGCCATTGCTTTCACACTGCGCCGTTGAGCAGAGCAGCAACATGGGGGACAGACGAATGCGATTTGTTGACAGTCAGAGCTCTCCAGTCGAGCCATCACTTCCCTCCGATAGGAGACAGAAGTCTTGTCGCCAAAAATCGACTTTTCACAGCAGTCTGTATGACAGTACTTCCGAGTGCAGAAGGAGCACCGAATGAAAGGACGGTCGTCCATAGTCTTGCAAGTAAAGCAAACGCCTATCTTTTCCTCCATCTTCGAAAGGAATAGACAGGAGACAACAGAGGGGAGGACAGCGTTAAAGCAAAGGCGGCCAGGCAGAGCGGTCAGACAGGGCCGCCGCACGCGGCCAGCACACGCAGTGCAATCACATATTTTGTCAGGCTCCTTTCTTCTAAGCAAAGTACAATATGGAAATTTCGAGAAAAGTACAGTAATCTCGTTGATGAGCGGAACAGATCCATATATACATGCATAGGGTTTTGACCAGGGCCACACAAGATAGATACGTTGGGCTATGCCTTTCTGAAATTCAGGTGTACACCCTAACTTCGAGGTCAAATTTCTAGCAAAAATCATCAAAGTCGTAGAGCAAAACCAATGTGAGCGCTGGATTCAGCATGTCCGAAATAATGTAGAACCGTGAAGCTGAAATTGGTTGGAGGAAAAAACCCCCATGTGTTCGATCTTAATGAATTTTTGTGCTTAACTATGGGAGAGCAAAATTTTGACCCTGGACGGCTGGAACTTTCTTCAATCAAAGTTAGTTCATATCTGCCCAAACATAAATCTACACAATTTGGTCAAAATCCAAGGGCGGCAGCGGGGTTGCTGGCCCCCTCAAACGTCTCCGAAAAATTTTTAATCTCCTTTCGGGTCTTCTTTCTGCCATATCTTACTCTTACCTTGTCTACCGGACATTATCGAAAGTCTTCAGTCAGAGGTTATGCAGGAAGAATGAATGAGAGGGCAAATCGGAGCACCACGACAAGAGCACAGAAAGTTTAACCACCAGTTAAAGCCAAATTAATCCAAGCGATCTCGGGCCGGGCTCAGACTAGAGTGTAGCAGCCAAGTAAAACCTGGTGGCGCGCGCCTAAGAAGAAAATGACGTCGCCTCTTATCGTCGATAATTGTAATAAGCGACGCTATTTACCCAAAATCTTCAAATCTGTCTCGTATCTGTTAGCTAATGAAGTGGTCTTTATTTAACTTGTTCCAGACTAATGTGGTCCAATCAAACATACAGCATTTCAAGCTTCTATAGTTTGTTTGCAGCGCATGAGATGTGGTTCAGATAAGCAGAAGTAAAGTAGCTTTAAGACGCATTCATACTTTTGTAGAAAAAGACCGTCTGGCGACTTTTCTGTAGAAAAACTCGTTGAATGAAAACGTTGAATGTATGAAACGCGCCCAAACGCCGCGCGAGAAAGCAACAAAAATCTAGAAAAATGTAGTTTAAAAAATTGAACTATTTTTTGTCGCCGGCCTTTTTTATGTTAAATTTTCAATGGCTTTTTAGCTTGAAACAGTGCTTTAAGGACTAAAAATCGGGCAAAATCCTGTCTGAACTGCAAAAATGTTCTAACCCTAACGGAAAAAACCCTATCTTTAATTAAAAACGCGCAAAACTGCGTATTTTTGCTTTAAAATGTGCAAAAAACTGTTTTACTCGACATAATACAGCTAAACTGCATGAACCTAATTTATAGAGTTTGAAACCCTAATTAGGGTTCCAAAACCCTGTCTAGGGTTTCGAAACCAATATTAGGGTTTGGGAACCCTATTTAGAGCGTCAGAAACCAAATTAGAGTCCGAAACCATGTTTAGGATCTGAAACGTCAATCTGGCCTTCTGGAACCCTGTTTACTACAGGTGTATAAATTGAAAATAGGGTTTCAAAAATCCTCCCCTCCCCAGAATCCGACTGAGGGAGAATTTTATCCGAAAATTGGATCTGGGGAAAATCCCCTACTTTCCACCAACTACATTTATGCCCCAACCCCCTCCCCTGAAAGTGGGTAACCTGTACTAGTACTGAACCTCCTTCATATTCTTGATCTCAAACAGCTATATCACTTTTTCAGCACATTGTCACATTTTTCAACATAGAACAGATACCCCGGAACCGCAAACGTACGGATATTTTCACAAATGAACGAACACTGTTTCCATCTAAAAAAGAGCGAAAATAGAATAACAAAAAGTGACAAACAAAAAACTATGTTTCCAATAAAAATAGAGTAGGCAAAAATAAAATAGATACGTGCGTAGACGCGCGAATTTTAGTAAATATAATTAGTACATGTAAACCGAGCGTAAAATTTATAAGCTGCACGCTAAACAGTGCACTAATTCCTGTTTTGAGTTAACAAAAGCAAAGGTCAAACCAAGACCAGTTGATAGGCGCCAGGTGGGTCATATCTTTTCTGTATCATTCTGCTTCTTTCACTGATGAACTGCAGCATTCGTCTGAGTAATCGTTCCTGGTGCGCTTCCTCCTTGGCCTCCGACAACAGGCGCATGATCTGGTCGTATGCAAAGTCCACCCGACCTCTCTCAGGCAACAAAATGTCTCTGAAATTTTCTTATCCTTCAATTTACAAATAGCAAAAGTCAAATACATACGCGAAATTCGCGGTATTTTACAACAGACGGAAATCGATCCATGCTTAAATTCACCGAATGGTATATCTTGGATGACAAAAATGATCGGGGAGCTTATACTTACTGTTGTTTGTGTATACACATATGATATGTTTGGCGTTGCGTGTGTAGCTGTGGTAGTTAGCAAATACACACCAATCGTTGTATGGTCTACCGCCGTAGCCTACCGTAACCGTGTACGCGCCAGACACTGTATTTGTAGCGCCGTGTGATCAGTTGCCCGCTCGCCCATTGTTCTGTAGAACATTCTTCACTCTCTCCGTCTGGCTACCTGGCGAGCGGTCGTGTCTTTATTCTTCTGTGTATTTAATTAATTGTTGGCGGAGGTAAAAGTTGTTCTCGGATCGGCAACTACTACAAAGCCCACAGACGACCAACAAAACAACATACACATTTACTATACACAAAAATACAAATTTTTTAATGTGCATTGAAAATGCCGATACACATTACCATACACAAACAGTACTCAAAATGTGTATTTTTGTGTATGTGTATTTGATCAGCGAAAATCGATAAAGTATGCAACACAATTGAAAAATTTTGACACAGACGACCAACAAAACAACTGGCGACCAACGGTGGCATTCGGCGATCGTGGAAGAAAGAAAAAGACGATTTCCGAGGGAGGACGGTATTTCTTCACCTACCAACTTTCGGACGCACGCCTGGTTGGTGGCTGCTCTCAACTCAGAAGAGGAAGGACGCCCAAACACCAATGGTCGGCGTTTTTTCTCACTGATTTGGTTGGAGAGGAGTGTCTCAGTACTTGTGATCTAATCACTTGTACCCCTCCTCATCTTCGTTCCTGCCAGAAGAGGAGACGTCTACTAGTGCCTACTTCGTTCCTGCTGGAGGAGGAGACGCCTACTCATGCCTACTTCATTCCTGCCGGAGGAGGAGACGCCTACTCGTGTCTACTCGTTCCTGCCGGAGGAGGAGAAGTCTACTCGCGTCCACTCGTTCCTGCCGGAGGAGGAGATTTCTGCGCGTTTCTACTCGCCCCTACCGGAGGAGGATTCGCAGCGTTCGCACCGGAGGAGGATTCGCAGCGTTCGCACCGGAGGAGGATTCGCAGCGTTCGCACCGAAGAAGGAACCGTACGTCCATACCGGGGAAGAATCCGCATCGGAGGAGGAACCATAGGTCCGTACCAGAGGAGGAACCATACGTCTGTACCGGGGGGGGGAGCCTTCGCAGCGCTGAAGTCTTCGCAGTGTCACACCGCCGCGTTTCTTCGCAGTGTGACAACGTTTCTTCGCAGTGTCGCGGCTCCGCAACTTCGCAGTTTCGCACTGCCGGGCGCCGAATTGAAACAACGCGGAAACTACCAGAAACAACGCGGAAACTACTGGAAATCGTGCAACAACCACCGCGATGTCAAACAAACGACTACACATCCCTGCACCGCAGCCCTACTGGCAAACAACTGATGATCAGCCCCCTCTTCGATGGCCACTCTGGGAGTGGCTGTTTTCTGCATTCCTAACTGGACTGGATGCAACAAGGGACAACACGGCGAAATTAACAGATAAGGAAAAGAACGATTTTCTTCTTTCGTTTTTGGGGACAGCCGCGCTGCCTCAATTCGCCAGTCACCCTGTGTTTAATGCTGATCCAGATGCCAGCTTCCAGGAATTGCTGACAGCCGCCCGGGAGACATTCTACAGGCCAATCAACCCAGTGAGGGCTCTGTTCGACTTCATGCAGCACTCACAAGGATCTACTGAGTCAGTCACTGATTACCTCCATGTACTCAGGACTCTGATCCAGCAGTGCACCTTCCCGGTTGAGGAGGGAACCAGACGCGTGGAGGAGCGAACTCTGATCGACTACCTACTAGCGATTCAGATGGTGCGAGAACTACACAGTCGGGACACACAGGAGAAATTGCTCGCCCAGGATGCAGTGGATTTGGCAAAATTCACTCAACTCGCATTGGCAGATGAGAGCGCAAAGAAGGATGCTGCTAAGATGGCACCCGGGTCATCGCAGATCAGCCCTGCCTCACACCACAGGTACAGCTGGGGAAAGGGACCTAGCTCTGCTCAGCACACAGGACCCAGACCTAACCAGGTATGCCCCAGTGCCTCAGCCAACAGTCAGACAACCAGCAAGAGAGCCTGCCGGCATTGTGGAGATCCATCTCACGCAGACAGCAAGGATTCCAGATGCCGCACCAGAGGTCAGACCTGCAGCAACTGTGGCAAACAGGGACATTTCCAGCGAGTCTGTAGGAGCAACCCCTGCTCTACCTCGCGCCCTACCGCCAAACAACAGTGTCGGCTCACTCACCAGATGCGCAGTAATCACAAAAAGGGCCGGAAGAGTGTCAATGCCTTGCACACTCAACCACCTTATTGTGAGGTTCACATCGCCTCTACTGACGATGCTCCTGCCAAACCACTGCGTTTGATGGTCGACACAGGCTCGGACGTCACTGGTATCACTCGGGATGAGTTCCATAAGCACTTTCGAGCGACAAGACTGCAAACGGCTGACCCCATCATCAATTTCGATCAGTCTGAAGTGCCCATTGAAGGACAATTTCCTGCTCAACTGTCATTCCAAGGACGGACTGCCAACGTGTCAGTGTATGTGTTTGGCGACTCCTGCAACAATACACTCGGCATGGACGCAATGCGTGCTCTGGATCCAGTGCACATCACTATCCAGTCAAAGAGCAGCACTGTTTGCGCAGTCACCCGGTCCAGCTCACCAGAGGATGTCAATGACGGTGCTCCCGCCAGCAGTGCGCCACCAGCAGATATCTCTGACGTCTCTACTCCTACACTAGCAGCCCAGGAAACTGAGACATGGAAGAAAGCAGGATTGCTGCCGCTGCTACACAGCTATCCAAAGCTCAGCCCTGCGCAGAAGTTCTTTGGACGCAGACCTCGTTTGGGCTGGGAAGTCTACCGACAACCCTGCAAAATGGCTCAAAAAGAGGAAGGAGGGGAAGACAAGCAATCGCGGCAAAAACAACAACAATCAAGCCAAAATACTGCTAGCTCAGGGCAACTGTTCGCTGTTGGGCAGAAGGTGCGCACCAAACGACCTCACACGCCTAAAGGACTCAGTCCCTAGAGCAACAAAGTGCTAACTGTGGTGAAGGTGCTCGGCAAATTCAACTACCTGCTGTCTGACAAGCAGAAGTGGAATGGGCGCAACATGCAATGCGTTGTTGACCGGCCGGGACCATCTGTCTACGAAGCTGAGGCCACTGCTCCAGAACCAGCTCAGCCGCGACCAGAACGGCGACACCACCCGCAGTGGAATCGTCAACCACCAGACCGTCTAGGGGACTGGCACTACTACTGACCGACGCTTCCGCTTCAAGAAGAAAGAAGGTGGTTGATATGTTTGGCGTTGCGTGTGTAGCTGCGTTAGTTAGCAAATACACACCAATTGTTGTATGGTCTACCGCCGTAGCCTACCGTAACCGTGTACGCACCAGACACTGTATTTGTAGCGCCTTGTGATCAGTTGCCCGCTTGCCCATTGTTCTGTAGAACATTCTTCACTCTCTCCGTCTGGCTACCTGGCGAGCGGTCGTGTCTTTATTCTTCTGTGTATTTAATTAATTGTTGGCGGAGGTAAAAGTTGTTCTCGGATCGGCAACTACTACAAAGCCCACAGACGACCAACAAAACAACATACACATTTACTATACACAAAAATACAAATTTTTTAATGTGCATTGAAAATGCCGATACACATTACCATACACAAACAGTACTCAAAATGTGTATTTTTGTGTATGTGTATTTGATCAGCGAAAATCGATAAAGTATGCAACACAATTGAAAAATTTTGATGTTTTTACAGTACTATAAGAATAAGAGTGAGTAGATATGCTCACATATTCTAAACATGGCCTAAGTAACTCAATTTCACAGCTATCCTAGTTTTCAAACAGTGGACTATAATAGATCTGTTTTTCCTAGTTTTCTAACTCAAAATCTGTCCAAAAATTTGTATTTTCAGTACAATACCACTAAACCACTTACACACAAATACTCAAAAATACACATTGTTTTTCCGGATGTGTATATGCAAATTAGCACACACATTGCCATTTGACAGTGACCGTGTATTACACATACACATTCTGAAAATCCAATA
Source organism: Sabatieria punctata (assembly GCA_030248155.1). Classification (NCBI taxonomy): domain Eukaryota; kingdom Metazoa; phylum Nematoda; class Chromadorea; order Araeolaimida; family Comesomatidae; genus Sabatieria; species Sabatieria punctata. The sequence continues at coordinate 55,262 of JASANB010006582.1, forward strand.
CCAAACAACAGTACTTATACTTCGCAAAACTAACTTCGAAATCAAATTTGACTTTAGGCGAGGGGATAAGATACATTCAGACACAAAGTTTGAACGTAGCGGTACCACACAGTGTTGTGCTATTCAGTTCTCGAGCGTATTGTGGGTAATCTAGGGTTCCAGTCAGCACCATAAGCACTCACTGTACGTACGTACGTAGTATCATTCAAGAACGGAAAAGAGCGAGGGTCGTCATGCGCTGCAACAAAATTTCAGTCACCCTCCCGGAAAACTCTTTAGGCGCCGTGTTGCAATCGAACCCGATTTTGGTCGCTCGTGGCCCTTCATTGCCATATCAAGATTATTGAGAGGGAACATAAGCAAGAAAACTGAAACAACATTGAGCGAAATACAATGACATTTCATTATATTACTCAGTCACTAGAGATCGTCCCTCCCAAAGCGAGTTGCTTCTAAAAATACGTGGTTTTTTCCGACTGCAAATATAATGTATCGCAGAATTTGAGCAGTAGGCGTCCTCTCCTCCTTTCGCAACGCCGTTTTCCCCTCATCCCTGGCTGCTATACAATTGAAAGTTTGCGTAAACACAGACTCGATACGGCGCCCATGAGTACTGTTGTTTGGTATTGGATTTTCCGTATGTGTATGTGTATACACATTTACCTTCGAATGTGTATGGTAATTTGTGTATACACATTCAGCAAAACAATGTGTATTTTTGTGTATATTTGTGTATGTGTATTGTACTGAAAATGCAATTTTTTTCGAAGATTTTCAGTCAGAAATGCTAGGAAAATCAAACCTTTAAATGTCTGCTGCTTAAAACCTTGGATAATTTTGAAATCGAGTTACTTACGCCATTTGAAGGCTTTATAATGATAGCTACTGTTTATTTCTCCATGCAAAACATACATGTACTAGGGGGGGTTTGGGGGGTTACCCCCCCTGCCGGAAAGGCCAACCCCCCCTCACCCCCCACCCCCCCCCCCCGAGACAGGTTAAGGGACCCCCCCCCCCCCGACCAAAAATACAAGTGGTGGTAGTGGCTCCAGTATTAACAAACTGGGTCAGAAATAATCACTAATTTTTAGCCAAAAATTCACTTGAAAAGCCTTTGGAAACCGAATTTGGCGTTTCCACTGCTGATATTTAAGAAAAATCGGTGTTTTTGGAAGCTCTTTTTGTCATTTTTTGCTTGTTTTTAGCTTTAAAACGCTATTTGGCAGCTTAAAATAGCGATTTTTAGCGTCCTTACTGAAAAAAACGTGCTAAAAACGCATTTCTAGGCGTTTTGGAGCTTTTTGAAATTTGGGACCCCCCCCCCTCGACCCCCCACCTGAGGAAACCCCCCCCCACCCCCCTCCCCCCAGGTCGGCCCGGAGCTGTTACATGTATGATGCAAAACCATAGAAATTTTACGTTTCTATTCGAAATTTTATTGACTTTTGCTGATCAAATACACATACACAAAAATACACATTTTGAGTGCTGTTTGTGTATGGTAATGTGTATCGGAATTTTCAATGTGTATGTGTATGTGTATACACATTGAAAAAACAATGTGTATTTTTGTGCATGGTAAATGTGTATGTGTATACACAAACAACAGTACCCATGAGTTGTTCGGGAGGATGACCGAAATTTGGTATGACCACCCTGCTGGAAGCGGCCGGTCGCGGAGTGCTAATTCTTCTCATATTCTTGGTAGTATAAATGCGAGAGAAGTTTACTTACCGCTGCTCAGTTTCCAGAGGTAAGCTGTTCACCACAGCCCAACAAATGCTGGCCGAAATAAAAAGACGAAAGCACATCTCTAAAACAGCCTAACGTTTTTATGTTTGAATTGTTTACATAGTATACAGTACATACGTGGTATCCGTTTACGTGTGTGGTATAGTACTTTTCCCTAGTGATACCACACTACTGTCCTTGTACTGTATACCTATAAAATTAGTAGTGACTGTATCCGTCCGTATGATCTGTTCATAACTGTGGTACCCACTTTATCTTTCGATTTTCGGCGTTTGAACAATAAAGCAAGAACCGAAAAGTTGCAGTGAAGTCGTCTCGATAAACGAGTGGACTAATAGCGGGATTTAGAGACGGTATAACACCTCGGCGCATTCCTGACCGACCTACTGAAACACAGTTCGAACCTAACGAAGATTTTTAATTAGGCCTTAACTGTCAACAATTTGACGTCGATATCACTTCACCTGAACTACGTAATTCAAGCATGCATAGGTAAACAGATCATCCGTCGATGGGGAGGGTGAGGGTTGGGGGTTCTGGCGCCGGCCGGGGGGTCTGAGCCCGAATTGTAGCGAGGGAGTTGGGTATAGAAACGCTCTATTATCGAACAAAATCGAACTTTGAGATAAAAATCGTCAAAAATCGCTAATTTGCGCTCAAACACAGCTAAATGTGCTGTTTTACAGGCGAATTTTAGCAATTTTAGTTTCTGAAATTCTAAAAAAATTCTAAAAATTTGCCAGAAAAATCGTCTCTTGGGGTCCCCGATCGGTGGCTCTGGCCTAAATCGGATGCCGGACGGCTCGTTAACGTTTTTGCTTGTCAGTGGTTGGTTGTTTCAAAAGAAGCAGAGTAATTTTAGAGCGATAAATATAGGCAACTTACCTTACGACAGAACAACCGATGTTTAGCGAGGTGTGTTGTGCTGATTTGAGCGGTAATGAATGAGTAGAAGAGAACCTTCGAGTCAGCCTAGTGCAGGTTACTAGGTAGGCGTGGCGAGCACTTCTCATCGGAAGGCTTTTTAATTAAAAGTGAATATCGAACGGACGGAGCTCAATTATTCATTCCCCACTCTGGTCTTTTTCTCCCCCAGTCTCCAACAATCCCTAATTATTACTGGCATATCATCAGCTGTGTTTGCCGATTTACCTTAAAAGGATCTGCCGCTCGGCTCACCTAATCCGGCCATTATGCGCTAAGACGATTAATTATCAAAGATCTCGCCGACACCGGTAGCTGAATGAATCTCCTTTATTAAAGGACACAGAACAGTAGCACAATATAGAAATCGCAATATAGCAAGACTTCTCAGAATATAAGTAGGTAGAAATGATCGGTTCGATAAAATGTGCACACAAAGAAAGCAGCTAGAAAATGAACAGAATACTGACTCAAACACGGCTGAGGTAACATGTGCGTTCGATTGCCAAGCTGATCAGGTCACTAACTACACTAAACGCTCACACTTTTCTGCAGTACAATACAAGTCCGTTTCGAAATCAGCAACAAAAGACTGCCAAATCTACCACCAAAAATGTAAAAATATGTCTTGTCACAAATTGCTTTAGAGTCTAGGCTCTGATTTCGAAAAGGATAACAAACCAAACAAACGTATATTTGATGGTTTTTGAACAAGTGCGCTATGGTTTAAACGCCCTAAAACCCAACGGGCACTGAAAGAAAACCTTAGCGTACCATACAGACACACTACATACACTAAAGCCCTTTTAGCACTGGTTTAAACAAAGAGTGGATGGTCGATATTAGCGACCGGGTTCCACGGACTGTAGTTCTCCCTTTCAGTGGGCGAGGACTCGGGTCGCTTGCGTACCGGTCGATAGCCCGTACCCTCGGCCTTTGGCTTGAGCAGGTTTAACTCGACGGCTCGTTGAATCGGCAACTGGAACAACTAACTTACAATTTCTTTGACAGACATAGAAAACGTGAACTTAATAAAAAAAATGATCTTCTGTAAAGTCAGTTAAAAGGATCGTGCAAAATCGACTCAATTATTAGAACGCTTTTCTTGACTTTTTCGAAAAAAAACTTACAACTTACAAGAAAAATCGAACAATTAGTACCCCAAAGAGATCCAATTCGGGAAGCTGCCCGAAACTGATATTTTGTGGTCAAAATTGCAAATTATAGTGAAAAAATTACAAAATAATTTTGAGTACAATGCGTAGACCCCGACGTACATACTTGCTTCCGCGGGTAGACAGCCACTTTGCACTTGATGCAGTACTGCGGCATGTTGGCCCAGGAATTGCCGGACCTCCAGGTGCGCTTACACTTGGGACAAGCGTACTCCCCGAAACACTTCTTCGGACCCTGGTACGGAGTTGTTTTCGGTTGTTCTTGAGCCTACAACTACGTACTGCGGTCCATATGTGGGCTGGAAAAAATGGAGGCGGATATGGCTTTCAGGGAGGGGGTATGGGCCGGCGAGAGGGTTGGACCAAAAATTTCTCTTATTCGAAAAAAGGTCGCCAAATTTCTGCCAAAAAAGGTGGTCAAAATTTTCAGAGGGGGTTTGTAGTGCGGGAGGTAACCCCCAGCCCATGTCTGTGTGACTATTTTACAATTTTTTTCTTTCTGTCACCTTGGGACAGTTGTAAATGAGATGGTCTCCTGCGGCGTAGCAGATGTGACAGATGTAGGTCGATTTGGGAATCCTCTTCGGTCGCTCGACCATGGCTCGAATTTCGTCTTCCAAATCCGAATCGCACTCGTCTTCCGCCACCCCGTCTTTGAGCAGTTTCTATAATAGACGCCCTTTCTATAAAAGGTAACTAGTGCACTGTTCAATGTACTCTATTAGAGGTTTTACTGTAATTAACGCTCAAAAGGCATGTACAATGTACACGCCTACAATGTAACAAGTTCTACGGTGTCGGGGAGGGGATAGGTTAGGGGGTCTGTTTGTCAGTTGGAAGTCCAGGGGCTTTACCCACTAGACAGGGGGTCAAAAATTTCAAAACGCTACAAAACGCCTGCAAATGCCACTTCAGTGTGTTTTATTTACTAATAATTCTAAAAATCGCAATTTTGAGCAGCCAATATAGCGGCTAAAAACAAGCATAAAATAATAGAAATTGCTTCTACAAACACAGATTTGTCTTAAATAAGCAGCAGAAACGTCAAATGCGGTTACCAACGGCATATTAAGCGGATTTTAAGCTAAAATTAGTGATTTCTCAGCTTAGTGCTACAGCTAGTGCTTCTATTTATTATCAATACATTACATACGTACGGTAGCAGCGGTATGGAAAGGCTAAAAAGTTTAGCAAACAGATCCCATTTTTGCAGAAAAACAAAAGTATTTTCGCATAGGTCGAGTAGACTACCTAGAGCGGAGTGTTGAAGAAAAACATCAAGCCAGGGAACCAGAACTTTCAAAAACTGGGTCACGCAAAACTTTCAGCTTTTGCACCAAACAACATCAAGGAAAATAGTTGGAGCAAAAGTAGCCCAAAGCAAAAAAGCGCGCCCGCAATTTATACTACAGTACCACTACAGCCAGTAGCTTACCCAAGGCAAAAATAAGAGAAACTAATGAATTATGTACTAAAACTCTATTTTAGGTTCAGAATGCCGTTTAAATCCGTTTTAGAAGGCTAAATTTTCAAAATTTTCTCGCCCTGTTCAAACTACTGAAACGCTCAAAGTCAGAATACCCTTTAAATGCCTTTTCGAAGGCTAATTTTGTAAAATTTTCTTGCCCTAGCCCAACCAGGCAACTTCAAAATTTTACGCCGCTGACTACAGACTACGTAGTTAGCACACCTCGAACAAGCAGCACATGAATTTACAAAACTCACAAAGCAAACCAGGAACCAACAAGTCTTTACCTGTGCATGACCGTTGACCCACTGATCCATCAGATTCTCCAGATGCTGTTCCGGAGCGGCCATTTGCCACAGAAAGCAAGTCTACAAGCAGAACCGATTAAGCTTTCAAAGGCCGGTCCAATTAGCTGGGGCAAAGGCTATATTGCAAAAGATAGCCACTCTTAACTCGCAGTAAACAAGCCAGATTAAGGGGCGTCAAAAGGCTTTTTGCCGCGCGTGAATCAGAAGGGCCTGGTACCAGCAAGCGCGTCCGGGCGCAAAAACTACCAAAGATGTGCATGCTAAATAAATTCTAGGAGCGTGGGACCGAAACTGATTTTAATTAAGAAGTTATTCTAATTACTTGCGTCGGTGATGGAGGGTGAGGTGGCCAGCTAGAGTAGCCACTTGACCACGAGCCAGTGGGGCTGGACAAACTCTCTCTGTCCTCGAACGAGCCGACCGACCAGGTCCAACTGGGCGTCTGAAACAATAATTAAAAGCCAATAGCCGTTTCCCAGTCATAAAAAAAGATCATGGACCAACCGAGATGCAAGTTGTTGTTTGTTTGAGTTTGGAGGCGCCCACCAGATCCATTTGAAAGCAGCGCGGCCCGGGCCCAAAAAGATCGTACGTCATATTGTGCAAGGCGCTGAGAAAAAACTGAAAAGGAAACGCTCGCTTATCTGACTGACCGTCGCTTTGTCCAGCCTCGCTGAGATGAAACACTCGCGCTGGAGGCATCGCGCGCGCCCAGGGGTGACAGCCTAGGAGCAGCGAGCGCCGGGCATGACCGCTTTTACAAAAGCTGTTTGCAAGTCTGATCTGGGTACCGTAGGTACGTACGTATAATATAAAGTTGTATAATTATGTAGAAAGTAGTATTATACTTAGTAAAGTCATATACGGTAGGTAGTGTGAGTAAGCGCAGGTATGTTGTCACTCTAATGAATCAGACACGCACGGCAAGCTCCAATTTAGAAAATCAGCAGCGGCCAAGGTTGCTCTGAGAGAGAGCTGGCAGCGGCTGAGTCAGAGAGCAAAAAAAGCTGCACCGATATTGCTCATAAGTGACCGGTTTTAATTAGGAGACCACCTCTTAAATACCGACATTGTTCTACGGTTGAGTCAGAGCAGATTGGCAGGGAAAATCTATCTTAAAAAGGGGACCAGAATTATCAGTAGAATATAAATCAGTAATGTATCATGCATAGGGATGCAACCGAATACCGACCGACCCCAATAGTGGCAATCTGGAGATTACGGAAACCATACAATTTTCGCATAAATATTTGATCTAACACTTTTTATATAGGATTTAGTCGATTTGAGCATGACAAAAAGAAAAGAAGGATGTTTTTTGAGACAACCAAAATGAGCCGAATTTTCATTAAAATGTGCGTAAAAAAAGCAGAAAAATATTGACTGTCATTCCGTTTTGTCATTGTCATTGATCGTTACCAAAAATACCGAAACGGAATAGCTGAAAATACCGAATTATTCGGGGTTGCATGCATCCCTAATTATGCTTTAACTTTAACACGTTTTTTATACGTTTACAAAAACTTACTTGTGAGGACTGTAATTGGGATGGGAAGCTAATACCATGTACAAGGGATGTACGTTTGGATGATTACTCCCCTAGCTAAAAAGGCCATCCCCGACACGAAAATACAAGTACCATCGAAGTAGCGGCTGCAGTACTAACAAACTGGCTTTGAAATGATTAATTTTTAGCTTAGAATCCGCTTAAAACGTCTTTGGCAATCAAATTTAACGTTTCCGCTGCTGATATATATTTTTGAGAGAAATCGGTGTATCTACAGTAGAAGTCACAATTTCGATATGATGCCTGTTTCTGGCTCTTAAAACGCTATGTGACTGCTCAAAATTGCGATTTTTGGCCTTATTATTAAATAAAACGTGCTAAAAACGCATTTTCCAGGCAGATTTTCGATACCTATTATGTGTATGGGAGTAGAGCCTTCATTTACAGTTAACAGAGGATTAAAAATTTTCTAAGCACCCGTAAATGAAATTTGTGCCAAATTTAAACGTATTTTCACATTTTGCCGTATTTTCTAAACAACAAAAATGCAATATTTAAATAAACTGTGCGCTTATTCAGAGTTGCATTAGGCGATGTGCGCATTGCAACATGATACTGGTGGAAGTACAGATACAATGTACCTACAGTACATATACTGTACATATACAATTGTATGTACTAACTGAATGAAAATGCATTGTAATAAAGGCATTTTACAATGCAGTCTGTACAGTACGACAAAAATAACTCAGTGCACTAGGAGAAAACTTTGAATCTGGGCTTATCAAGTTCTGTCAAATCTAAAATCCGTAGTCTTTTAGCTGCAAATTTTGCAAAACATAAGAGAGACTAAAACAAATTTTCCTCATATATCACTTCTTGAAAGCTAGAACTGCATCTACAAACTTATTTGCACAAAATTGCAACAATGCATGCACCTTTGCACGACTATTTTGCACCAAACCAAACTACATACATACTAGCCATTGACTACAAGTCGCCGAATACTCTAAAACCAGCAAAACCCGCTACCAGCTCGATATATTCGTGTAAAAAATTTCAAACTTTGCAAAAATTGGCGCCAATTTCAGTTGTAATCGCCGCCGGCCATCCAAACATTACGATTGCATTTGAATTTGGCGCCCAAACTTGCACCTTCTCCGGTTGCAGTTCGATAGCGGCGGATAAATCGATATTGCGGCCGTCAATTCCGCATCGCAAGTAATCAAAAGAGAGCGACTCACCCGTTTTTCATTCATAAAATCGCCCCGCTACTATCAACAAGCTTGTAAACAATTCGTTGCTACGGGAGACCAGATAGCGCGGCAAAACGAAACTAAACTGCTCTTTTGGAAGCTTCCTCAAGTCTTTCACTTCAAAAGTGAACTAATAATGAATCTTGAGACTCTAATTACTGTGCTTTTCGATTGCTAATTGCATTTTAGAATGAACAAACCAAAAGATGTGACTATAAGTTAAAATAAGAAAGGTTTTCCGTGAAATACAGTTTGTACTAGGAGTGAGACATGAAGATACGGTATGAGGTGACTAAACACTGATTCACCGGCCTCAGGGAGCTGTCTCACCGCGATCATTCAACCATTTAGAGGTCAAGCGAAATGACGATAGCACCTTACTGGCGGCGGTTAATTTACATTTTCCGATTTATCGCTCTCACATGACTAATTTATGGCGTTGACATTTTGAGAAAGCAGCAACCGACACTATACACGTTATTTACATACAAAAACATATAAAGAGATGCCAGAAAATATTGCCTCAGGCAAAACAGGTAACAGAAAAATACACTAAGAGCAGCGAGTAAACTAAGTGCGAGACACCCGTATAAAACGCTAATACAAGTCTAACCTAAGCAGAGTCAAAGTAAAATACCAGAACTTTAGCAATCACAACTACAGACCGATAGAAAATGACACCAGGCCTAGAAATCACATTTTGCACGCGGCAGAATTTGGGCAGTTACGAGACAAAGTGCAAGAAAAAAGAAAAACTCAGAGAGAACTAAAGATTTAGGCTTTCTTGCGTTGCAACCGGTTGCGAACTGGAATAAAACCATCGTCTGAGGGCTTCCTGATCACCAGACCTCTCGCTTCTGCACGCTCCAAGGCAAGCTAAAGTGAGCTTTAGACCTTTCTCGACCGAGAGAACCCAATTTTCCCCACTGGCCAGAACACCATCAGATCGACGATTTTTGTACATCGTATTTTTCCAAATCTTATTGAATAAAATGTGCTAAAAACGCATTTCCAGCCGTTTTCGAGATTTTTAGAATTTCGGACCCTCCTAGAGCGAAGCCCCCTGAACCCTCCTGACGAAAATGCGCCAGCTCCTACCCCCAGACCATACAAGTAACAGGTCCGGGCGGCCTGGCGGAGGGGGTTCGGTGAGGTGATGGTCGAGGGGGTTTCGCTCAGAGGGAGTCCAAAATTAAAAAACGCTCCAAAACGCCTGGAAATGCGTTTTTAGCATGTTTTTTCAGTAAGGACACTAAAAATCGCTATTTTAAGCTGTTAAATAGTGCGTTAGAGCTAAAAGCAAACAAAAAATGACAAAAAATCTTCTTATAAAAACACCGATTTCTCTTAAATATGAGCAGTGTAAACGCTAAATTCGGTTTCCAATGGCTTTAAAAGCGAATTGTAAGCTAAAAATTAGTAATTTCTGAGACAGTTTACTATTACTGGAGCCGCTACTAGTGCTTGTATTTTTGGGGTCGGTGAGTCCCTAAACTGTCTCCGGGCGGAGGAAGAGGGTGGGGATGAGGGGGGTTGGCCTTTCTAACTGAGGGGTAACCAACCCTCAGGCCGACCCGGACCTGGTACAAGTGGTACATATTTCAACCAAAATAGTGTCATTGAGAGTTTTAGGCCGAAATTCAGGTATACGCATCTAACGATACTACCCATTTATGCCTTCTCTAAACTAAGAAAAAATTCTAAAAAAGCAGGTATCGTACCTGTTTTCGCGGGAAGACCGCCACGTCGCATTTTCGGCACTTCTGAGTTGTATTGGCCAAACTATTGGTGGAGGACCAGGGATGTTTACACTTGGGACAGAGATACTCTCCATAGCACTTCTTCGGACCCTGGTACGGCGTCAAAATGGCGCACCGTTCCTCCGCCTACCAACAATTTTGTCCAGTCTAAGCAAGAAAATTTGCATACTACGGTACCTTAGGACAACGAGAGATGAAGTGATCGGCAAGAGCGAAGCAAATGTGGCAAGTGTAGTCGGCCGGAGGTCTGGAGGAAGACTGTGCCAGCAACTGCTTCATCTGTCCCACTTCCTGCACCGTCCATACGTCGCTGCAGCTTGGTGGCGTCTGAATTTGAATGTCTAATATTTGCATAAACTTATTATAACCAATTCTTGCACTAATTACCTTGTCAGAGTCGAAGCCGAATCGGAGCGGACGAAACGGCGAACTGGGAATTGAGCCGTAGCCACTGTCCACGCTAGCGCACGCCCTCTCGACAGGCTGAAATTTGCATAGAGCGGTAGAACTTTGTAGGCTTATAAAAGAAATTTGTATAAAGCGCTACAAATTTGTAGACTGAGAAAATTAGCATAAAGCAGTAGAAACAAACTAACAGGGCTAAGCAGAGTGGTATAGGCGTCGACGATCGCCGGTCCCGGGCCGAAGAGATGGTACTGCCCGTCCGAGCAAGAATCGTTGAGCATGGCTTGGAAGACGTTTCTAGAAAAACTTTTGTCTCCTTATCTCGCAAAGAGCTGGTGGAACGAAAGCGCCGAAAATGTTTACCAGCTTCGTAGGCGTTCTATCGAAAACTTGCAGAACTGTAAACTCTATCAACTACGTAGGTAGCTTTGTCACTCAGGCTTAGGCTTAAACGCAACCATACATGTAACAGGTACGGACCGACCTGAGGGAAGGGGGTAGGGGCCTTCCGTCATGAGAGGGCCCAAGGCGGGTTTCGCCCAGGGATTCAAAATTTAATTCGCTCCAAAACACTTGGAAATGCGTTTTTTGCACGTCTTTTTACTAAAGAGGCTAAAAATCGCTATTTTAAGCTGCCAAATAGCGTTTAGAGCTAAAAATAACTAAGAAATGAGAAAGAATGGCTTTTAAAACACCAATTTCTCTTAAATATCAGCAGCGGAGACGCCAAATTCCCGTTTCCAAGGGCTTCTTAAGCGGATTTTTAGCTGCAAATCAGTGATTTCTGAGCCAGTCTGTTTAATACAATGGAGCCGCTTAGTACTTGTATTTTTAGGTCGGGGGGGGGGGGGTAACTGTTTCGGGGGTAAAGGAGTTTCTAGCTGGGGGAGTAATAACACCGCAAAACCCGCTAGTACACGCATTGACGCCACACTACGCGGTGACGTAGCAATTACGGGTAATCGGTCGTCGAATGACATCATTAGCGCTCTAAAGGACAATCAGAAATTTCCGTGACTTAGCAAACCGTCAGCCTAGGTAGCAGAGTGAGCGGGCAGCTTTGCAACAGACAATATATTCCCAGGCTCAAACCTCGCTCTAGGAAAAGCTGGGCTGCGCAAAAAGCGGCCGATAATATTTTGTAGGAGCAGAAGCAAAAACTGCTCCAAGGTGATCTTGAGTGGCCGGTCAGAAAAAACATCTTTATCTGCTCCAGCAACTGCTACAACCTACGCTAGTAGTACGTACGTACGTCCGAGGGGTGGGGGCCGTAGATCGGAGGCAACAAACCAACGCAGACACCCAGGCGTCTGGGGCAAGTGGCTTGAGACAGTGAGTCATCATTAACTTTTCACTGGCCCGCCGTTTATTTCGCAACTGTTACAACGAAGACACGGTGCTGAACTTTACAAAAGTCTCTAATAGGGGTGACAAATCTGTATAAACAGTGGCTATTACTAGCCAAGCGCAAAGCCATAGGTGAATCATGTCTGATAGGTGCCGGCCAAAAGAGCATTATTATTAATTCAGCCGAAAACCGCGCTGCTGATTTATTTGCGGTGGGCTCTGAGTTCACAATTTTACTATTACTAATAAGTTTCACTCACAAACCAGCGTGTAAACAGCGTCAACACTGGGCTCAAATGTCAACTACTTCTTAATAATCGGAAAACCGGATTTCTATACCTCGCCACCGCTATACACCCAAATTTGTTTAGACACACCGCACTCCAACAGATAATACATAACAAGAGCCCTTACCTGTCTGTCTGTCAGACTGCCGGCCGGCCAAAACTTCCGAATATCTAACAATAAACGGCGTCGAGAGAGAAGTGGAGCTAAATTGGCGTCGACCAATCGGCTGAGAGGGGTGTGGCCATATCGCTTGCTCCGCCCCTCTCTCTTTCTTTGTCTGACCGGTTTTTAGGCCGGGTAAAAGGGGCGCTCGTCACCCCACTTGTCTGTCTGTCTGTCTGCGGTGGTACGGTAAGCGACTGGTTTTATTTGCAACACCTTCCATCAAAATAAATGAGCAGCAGAGTTTCTTCTCGGAGCAAAATAATACAACACCAGTCCGACTGGGTGTCGGCGGCTACGTATGTACAAACAAAGAGAATAAGCAGCTGCAAAATGGGAGGCAGTGTAAACTTAAATAAAAACAGATAGAGAGACATGATTGAAGAGCAGGGTACCCAGGCGTTATGGTGCACTAACACTTTTTTGGAGAAGAAAGAGGAACGGATTATTTTTGCTAGAGCTCCTCCTGGCCTGGGTACAATTGAATGGCACGACGCATAAGCAGAAAAACAACAACCCGTGGTCTCCACGATAGTACAGGACAGAAAGCTATATAAAAATATCTCAAAGATTCAAAGCTACGTAATCTCTAGGACAAGAATGGTGACGTACTTTGAAAGAAGGGCTGAATTAGCGCGATATAAACTTTTGGCACTTCCAGGCTATGATTATCAGTTTTGGTACATTGGTTTTCTCAAATATGGGTAGGCTGACCGGCAAAACAGTACAAAATCCACAAAAGTTGAGCCTCGTAGACAAAGACGCAATTTTAGCGCCACTAGCACAAATCATACAAGGCAGCGAAAAAAATGAACATCGGTTGGTGGCACAGACAGAAGCTGAAGCTCTTTCCAAATCGTCTCAGAGAACAGACTGCACAGTAAGCTATACCGACCGGTTGTGTCCATTTTTCACCGGGAAATAGCCGTTTCCGGAAGCTTTTCGCATTACCAAACCGCGTTGTTCGGCGCGTTCCAGAGCAAGCTGACAATAGAAAAATAAGTGGGCTGACAAAAAAGAAATGCAGCAGCTGCTTACCTGCTTCCGAGGAAAGACGGCTACGTCGCATTTTCGACAATTCTGGGTGGTATTTGCCAGACTGTTGGTGGATCGCCAGAGATGCTTACATTTTGGGCAAATGTATTCTCCGTAACATTTCTTTGGTCCTTGATAGGGCGTCAGTATAGCACAGCGGTCCTCAGCCTAAAACTGTTTGCTTTTTTCTTCACCTTGTCCTTTGAAAAGATTTGTCGGAGACTGTTGACAGATTTTTTGCCTAAACTTTAACAGTACTTTGTTATGTATCGCCATACATGTAACAGCTCCGGGCCGACCTGGGGGAGGGGGTATAGGGTTTTCCTCAATCCTCAGGTGGGGTCGAGGGGGGTCCAAAATTTCAGAAAGCTCCAAAACGCCTGGAAATGCGCAGCACGCTTTTTCAGTAAGGACGCTAAAAATCGCTATTTTAAGCTGCCAAACAGCATTTTAGAGCTAAAAACTAGCAAAAAGATGACACAAAGGGCTTCCAAAAACACCCATTTCTCCCAAATATCAGCAGTGGAAACGCCAAATTCGGTTTCCAAAGGCTTTTCAAGCGAATTTTAGGCTAAAAGTAAAGCCCATGTGCGCAAAGCTTGTAATCTCTGAACGCCACTCTGTCTTTGATCATTTGGTGGGCCATCATGGTTTATTATCTCAACGCGAAAGATAAGGCCACGTAAACTACGGTAAGCTACGTAAACTACGCCGCCGATCTTACGCAGCGCTTAATGCTAAAGAGAAAAATAAAGACAAAAAAGAAAAATCTTTTTTATCGGATTCAATCAGAGGAATCGAGCCGGTTGAGGAAGGAATTATTGCATTCGCATAATACACACAGTCAAAAAGTCATTTTGTGCGTGGAAGGTGCTAAGCTGGCTAACAACTCTTCTTTTTATTATTTTTATTCGTTTCTTCACTTCGGTCGGCGCCAGCACTGCAGAGTGGGAGAGAGAGAAAGGAGTGGTTAGGTAATAAGAGCAGCTAAAGCTTCAATGGATTCCTAAGGTAATACGTCGCCTTCCTAAAATACCTATTCTGCTTGTTCTTTTGCATTTTTTTTGTTCGCTATCTTCGTCGTTTATTTTTTTCCTCCGAAAAAACAATGGCGGAAAATAGGGCGGCTGTTCTTAATTTCACGAAGACCGGCCCCCAGCGTGTTTGATACTGTAGCTCATGTTTTGTCAATTTGAAATGGATTTGGATTCAAACGGAGCTGTTTTCAGAGATTACAAGCTTAAGTAGAATACGCTTTAGTCATTTCTGAGCCAGTTTGTTAGTACTGGAGCCACTTGGTACTTCTATTTTTGGCTCTAACCTGTCTCGGGGGGTGAGGGGATAACCCCCTAACCCCTAGTACATGTATGTATGATGTTGGCTATACCAAAAGGACAAAAGCTTTTTTATCACCTAAACTGAGTCAATCCTGAAAAAGCAGCCGTCCGTATGTAATCGACAAAAAGCAGTCAAACAGTGATTCTAAAAACTAGTACGTACATGAGGACATCGCGATATGAAATGGTCGTTGACGGCAAAACAAATGTGACACCGGTAATCGATCGGAGGTCGTCTGCTGTTCTCTTCCAGCACTCGTCGTATCTCTCTAAATTCGTCCTTTTCGCTCGCCGTCAACCATTCGTAGGCTCGACTGAACCGAATCTGCAACTCAAACCGGGCTCAACGACGCCAAAACCAGCCGACCGACCGACCGGAGGATGCATTAAATCCAAGTATGGTCCAGGCGAGTTGGAAATGGAGTAAACTCCGCTGTCCACACTTTCGCTTCGTTCTGAGCGCTGAAATGCCGATTTTTTGAAAAGAAGTTTGATTGAAGGTTTAGGAAAAGCATGCCGAGTTCAGAAGCGCAGCGAAGGCGTCGAAATGTGGCTGCTTACCAAAAAGCAGGTACTGACCGGACCTACCAGCAGCCATATTAGCGGCGTCTGAAAGGCCAGATAAAGCTGTTTCCATCTTTTTGCTGCTTCTAAACGCAATGATCAATCAGCGGCCGTGAAAGCAACAAATACACTCTTAAACACGAATCGATAGCAACATATGACTTCATAATGCATTTTCTAATAATAGATTACACGGCATTAGGCCAACAACATCTCCTTTCCCACGCTGCTAGTCCAGTTCCTTTCTCGGCTTTTTGTCGCACAAAAATACTACTCCCCGGCCGGTCGAAAAGCCGCCAAGACAATCTTCTATGACTCACACTTTTTAATGTCAGTGCGCAGCGCCCGGCTCTCGCATGCCTGAGCGCGTCCAGCCAATTTCGCAATAGAATCTACTTTACACAAAAGGAAGCTAGAGAAAGCTAGGCAGGCAGGCAGGCAGCAGCTCACAAACCAATTCTTTGACGTGTGTACATGATGATTATTCAGAAAACCGGCCCGCTGGTTTTGCGTAAATTAAGTGTTGGTGTGTGTATAGCAATAGAGCCATGAATCAGGGTGGTACGCAATATTGCGGACAGGCCCACCTAAGTAGGTCGGGTGTCAACTTGCTCTTAGTGTCCGATCCATCTATAGGCGGGCTTGTGGCAGCGCCAAAACCGGATTTACACAAAGAAACTCAACCTCGCAAATTAGAGACGGCCCGTGCTGCTTTGTAATCTTACACATCGGGGTGCGTCCAACTTATCTGAGCCGAAAAACAAACAATCTACCTACCTACTGTATTGTCTATTCTACGAGATAACATTAGATATAAGAGGTTTTTAATCAATGTTTATTATTTATTTGAGCATTTAGGCATTTTTATCATATTTGTCTTTGCAAAATTCCTTCCAAAATGTTCTCATTCTTTTTCTGTTCGCGTTTTTTTGTACCTCAGTGTATCTATGTATGTTTAGTGTTCGCCAAAAGCTGTGTAGCTTTCCATAAAAGGGTGTAAAACAGTCAGGCACTTAACGCTGTTTATGGTACCGGTACCATGTGGTACCTGTACCTGGGCTGGTGGCAACATATACAGTATCGGACCCCACGTTCGGTCACTGCGGCAGTTCCATACACAATAATGTGCGTATGGTACCTCTAATTGGTACTGGTACCACTCCCTTCAGATTTCGTACCATATAAGGAGCCGGTACCATGAACGGCGCTAAGTGGCTGGCTGTTAATAATAACACGAACAATCAGAGAAAAATATGATTTTATAGAGGATGTAACGTGACTATCAACTTACACAGAATTCACAGAGGCGTTTAAAAGCAAGAATAAAGCACAAAATAATAGAAATGAAATACTATATTTGCACATGGATTTTCAAATATGTGGAGTGGTTTGCTCCGCGGATATACAAGAAAAACCGAACATTTTGTTGGCGCCCACAAACGGGCCCCACTCAACAAGAACCGCTCAGCACATGGCGGGAATGTAACAGAGCAATTTTAAGAGACACAGAAACAACTGAAAACAATTAAACAGAAAGTAAAAATAGATAGGCACTAAATAACACCGCTACAACCTAGCTAATAATACAAAAATTATTCGCAGTACCGTAACGAAGCTACCGAGAAAGTTGACACAAAAGAAATTATCGGTTCTGCAAGTTTGGTGAACTCGCGCGTCAGTTAGGACCGGGACAGAAAGATCGGACTATTTTCACCAGACGCCTCTTAGCGGCCGCAAAAGATTTGACCCGCAAATACAGTCTTGTCCATACTACGGTTAACTACAGGCACTAACAACTGAGTCAAAAACATTATTAAAATTCAAGTATCCTCTTTAGAACTTAGTTTTAGAGCCAACTAACGGTTGTATAGTGCCTGACAAAATAGCAAACGCAACAATAATAATAATAATATCGCACAAACAGAGCGAGAACAAGAACTTATATCAAGTACCAGCCTAGTAGCAATAAAAATCTTGATCGTAGCTGCTCGAAAAGCTCACAGAGGTGTCGGCCACCGAGCGAGGTGAATTGGGCTGGAGTCTACCACGAACCGGCGTGTAGCCCCCGTCCGGCTTAGGCACCAGCAGACCCGTCTGGAGAGCGCGTTCGATAGGCAACTACAAAAAACAATTTTATATAGGATTTTCTTCCTAAGGGGCAGATACCTGCTTGCGTGGGTAGACAATAACGTTGCATTTGACACACTTCTGACCCTGATTGGCCCAGGAGTTAGCAGAACTCCAGCACCGTTTGCATCGCGAGCAGGTAAACTGTCCGAAGCACTTTTTCGGCCCTTGGTAGGGCGTGCGTTGGTGCTGTTCGTAGGCCTATAAAATCAATGGCATAAACAAAACACAATTAATCTATATAATAGAAGCAGTAGACACGCATAATCAGTAGTTTTTGCCGGCTCAGCGCCGTCGCTTTTTTTGCCAATTCAGCTAGAGACACCAACCGGCGATAAAGCAGTCACTGACGGAAAGAATGAAAACAAGAGATAAAAAGGCACTGCCCAGCGGGAACACAGGGCGCCGGAAAAAACTGCGCACAAACAACATTACAAAATCGTACGTACAATAACAAGTCGCCAGGCAGCCGGCCGACCTACCAAGACTCGCTACAGTCATACAAGCAGAAATAGGTTACCCCCTCAGACTCTGACCTACTCCCTCTGGCTGCCGCTACACCCTCAGGAATGTTTACGAAGAATTTTGAACAGAAAATTACGATGAAAGTATGCCTAGATTAGACGTAAATGAGCTGAGAGCTGATTTTCACCTGATTTTAGTAAAAATGCTACTTTTTGGCTTACCATTCCCACTGCCCCATCTGCCGCCGCTACCCCCCTCCGCATTTGAAAATTTACCACCCCTTTGTCAGCCTAAATGCTAGCTCATGTCTGTATACATGTACAGTATCAGAGGCAAGTGCGGGGCTACTTCCTAACTTGAAAGCCCAACCGCCCCAGAACCCGAGACCATACATGGGCCGGAAAAATCTGGAGGGGGGTAGGGGGGTCTGGAGACCTCGGGGGGGGGGGGGGGCCGAAAAAAGGAAAAAAACGCCTATTTTGCCTTAAATAAGCGAAAATTTCCTCCCTCCGGGAGGGGGGGGTGGGGAGGGGGGTATGGCCGGCCGAGGGGTATACCACCTTACCCCCCCGGCCCATGTATGCCCGAGACCTGAAAATAAAAGTGCTAGCAGCTGCAGTACTAACAAACTGACTCGGAAATCATTAATTCTAGCACAAAAAACGCTTAAATATGGCCTTTGGCAACCGAATTTGGCGTTTTCGCATTTTATTTTTGAGAGAAATCGGTGTCTTAGAAGCCTTTGTTGTCACTTTCTGCTTGTTTTAGCTTTAAAACGATAAATTGCGATCGTCAGCCTTACTTTACTACTAATTAAAACGTAGCTACTTCCGACAATCGCTGCCTACATGAAAAACCAAGGCATTAGGAGTGGACATACAGTACCCATACATGTAGCAGGTGATCCGCCGAAGGGAAGGGGGCATGGAAGGTCAGAGGCCGACCGGCGGGTCTGAGCCCAAATTCTAGGGGAGGGTTTGTATACAAAAATCGATTAAAAACCGCAAAAAATCGCTAATTTGGGCTCAAATGCTGCTAAAAACTGCTGTTTTACGGCGACTTTAGCAATTTTAGTGTGCCAAAAAATCGTCGCTGATGGGGAGAAGGGTCCTCGATCGGGGGTCTGGCCTAGTCGGTGGGGCAACCACTGTTATATGACTGTATACTACAGAGTCAAAGCTTAGCTGCCGCTGAAAATCGTCGCCTAACTGCAAAACCGAGACATAGAGTAACCCACCTTCGGACATTGATTGATGTAGTGACCGGGAGTGTAGCAGATATGGCAGATGTACTGGCTGTGCGGCTTTTTCTGCGGTCGCGACAGCAACTTTTTAATGGCCTCCAGTTCTTCCGGTTGGAATTCGTCGTCCGAATCGGCGTCCAACGAATCGGCCACCGGCCTGCCGGTCGGGTAGCTGGTCTGTTTGTAGAGTCGCGCGCCGCTCTGAACAGATCGCTGCTGATTTTAGTTAGTATTGGTACGGTTCTATGCAAATTTTTTACCGTGTCTGCCGAACTTATCCAGTCGGCCAAAACGTTGGAGAGGTCCTGTTCGTCGGAGTGCAGACGGACGTCCGAGCCCGGCCGCGGCAGACTACAGTAGCCGCTAGACGCCGCTGACTCAGTGCTGGCACAGTTGCGGTCGGCCACGCACTTGGCTATCTGAAATTTGCATACTATAGCTTTATTCATTAAGCAGAGGAGGAGTTTTGTCTCTATTTCTAACTTGTGCAGAGAAATACGCATAACAGCTCTCCAACCGACTTGGGCCAGACCAAACACGCTGAGACGATTTTTACACCCTCTCAGAATTCTCTGTCAAGTAGGTTTTGACGCAAGCTTTTAGAATTTTAGACACTGGAATTGCTCAAAATTGCATGTATCACAGCGGTTTTTAGTTCGAATGAACGTTTATTCTACGACATTTAGTGTGGTAATCGCAAATCTCAGAATCTTTTTCCGAATGAGACACAAATAAATTCTTGACAGAGAACAAGAGCGATTTATATTATTCCGTTGCACTTCATAATAAAACAGATTCCTACAGCTAAGGGCTAACGTCACAAGGCTTTACTGGTGACCCAGGACCTAAACAGAGTACCTTGATAAAATTGTCACCAATCTTTCAAGAATTTATCTATCTTTCAGTTAAAAAAGCATTCATTCAAATCGGTTGAGACGTACGGATGGAAAAGTAAAAAGTGTGCTGGGTTGTTTTAATCACTCTTGTTCATTACAAAAATCTCTGCTTTGCCAAATATACCAGGAACCAAGCAGAGTAGCTAAATGAAAATTTCGCCAATCTGTCAAGAATATATTTGTCTTTCATTCGAAAAAAGATTCATTCAACTCGGTTGAGATTTGCGGCTGCCACAGTAAAAAAAACGCATGGTTGTTTTTTGACACTCCCTGTAATTTGTTAACGCTTCCCAAGACCTTTAAACACACCCTTCCTCTATTCAGAAAATTCCCAAAACTCCTGATTCAAAGTTTACACGTCACCGATGACAGGGATTAGAAGGGGAACAGGCTCAGGTTGAGTGAGCGCGTTCTCCGAACATTCAATCGAGAGTGGGAGGGCAAAAGAATCTTGCGTGGTCGCTCGAACCAACATCTAAACTTCTGCAGGCAAGCGTAAAGGAAAACGGTTCTTAGAAATAAGACAAAACATTGCCATCTGACTTGGGGCTTGTGTTTATTAAGCTATTGAAAAACTGTTAAACAGTAGTATCTAAAAACCAAAAACTAACCGGAGAGGAACTAGTCGAACTGGCGGTAGTGTAGAATCTGCCACAGGAGCCCAACCTAGCCAGTTGATCGAAGTTGTAAGGATGAACCGGCGACGCTATCGGACTGCAGCTCTCGTAGCCCCACGGACTACCGTAACCCCCAGCCAACACAGTGAAACTCTGGTCCAACATAGTGGTGTAGATCTAAAACCAGCAGATCTCACTTTTCTCCGCGTCAGTACACCATTGCGCCACACACCAATTGAACTGTAGAGCGGAAACAAAGACCTGACGACCAGCCAGTCACCCGTGGCCGATCGAATCTGAAACAGAGCGTCTACTACAACGCGTCTGTCGGCCGAAAAACGGGCGCCCGGTGGAAGAGCGCACCGGCCAGGGGTGACAGCCTAGTAAACAGTGTCACGGCCGGGGCGCCGCGCCTATTCAGAATCAATTAGCCGGCAGAGATTTAGTGAGATTTAGCAAAAAAGCAGAGGCACCGACAACAATACCGGCCGGTGGCAAACATTCTAATTTGTATTAATACGGCCTTGGAGCCGGTAGAATGGAGGTCGCCGGCCGGCTGTCAAAAAAGCGCAGACCTGTTTATAAAAGGCAGCCGCAAAACAGAGCTGGGGCTGCGTATACGTTTACTACGCCGAGCGTCCTAAAGTAAATTGATGAATCAGTTGTTGAGTCGCGCCCCACTGGTGAAGACACGTTCGGGCACGCTCGGTAGCCCGCCCAAATACAATACAAACCGCACCGCAATCTACATTGTAACTGGCCAGCTTTGTGTTGCGAAATAATGCATTGTCAGCAAAGCTATCCTGTCCTATCCATCACGTGATGCAATAGTATAGAAAGTGGGCGGAGCTTAGAAGACAGTCGCTAAAAGGGACGAGCTCGAAACAAAAAATATTTTTACTTCCAAACGTGAATGAAGTTCGTTTTAAAATAAATTGTTTGCTATCTTTCTTGACAGTTCAATTTTTGCAGATTGCAGTAAAGTTATACTCGCTATAGACTCGGATATGGGCTACCCGGCGCACAGAAATTTTGTCCCAATTTTGGCTTCGTGCAGCATGTGCATCATCCCTGCGAGAGGATTTTTTTGGTTAGCAATTTTTTACAATTTCAGACAGTAAAATTCCTAAAAATTGTGTTTTTGACCATAATTAGCGAGTTTTAGCCCGAAATTGCGATTCTCGACCGTTGTGTCGAAAAATAACACGGTGTTATGTGTTGGACCAATCGGATTTTAACGAGAGAAATCTGCGACAAATCGCTATTTAAGCGAAGGAAAAGGTAACAAAGAGAAACACAATCATGCATCAAAGTACTACGGTACAGAATGAGTCAGCAAAATTTCCTCACCACCGCAATTAGCAATTAGCGCAGAACAAGTGACACTAACCGCGGAGCAGGCAGCCAGACTAAAAAGCAAATCAATCTGCCAAACAATTCATTTAATCAGAGCGGCGCTGCTGCAGGTGGACAAAAAAGGACCGGTGACTCAGAGGCAGCTCAGCAGCAAATGCGTACTACACTACATAATTGCGGTTGTTCCTATTAAAATAAACCGGCGTCACAGTTTTAACGCCAGTACGGGCGTCGGGGGCGGGCGAGAGTGGGAGAGAGAGAGAGAGAGTGTGTAGACGTACGACTGCCGATTCAAGTTTCCGACCGCTCGACACATTCAGTCCAAGAACTACTCGATTATTGCGTCACTGCACAAATACTGTCACGCCCCTCTGCGTAATTCTGTATGATCAGATAGACTGTCCTGTCGTCAACAAACTAACCTTATAGGAAATTAAAAACAATTAAGGATGTTGCCGCATACCGATTGATTGATTGCGATTATATGATACAGATATAACTTAATTTTGACCATACAACGTTCCATTAGGCCGCCGAAAAGGCGGTAGGGATAGGGAGGGTCTTGCATAAAATTCGAGGGAAGCATCAAGGCGGATTTTTACTTCGCCACCTGGATGGCACTTGCACTTTCGAAATCGCTACCAACGGCGCTGTTTAGACTTCGTCAGACTGGCAAGTTGGTTGGTATATTAATCGGGTGGCAGTTTGCCAGTGCACCAAAGTCTAATTGAGTGGTTGGTAGAAAGTGCTAGCACCACCCGGGTGACAAGGTCGAGAAAATTATCATCGGATCTGAGGCCCCACTGCTACACGCATCAGCTTAATTCGTTCATACATGTAACAGGGGGTCTGGGGGGTCTGCCCCCCACCCGACTTAGGCCAGCCCCCCCCCCCCGAGATGATTTCGCCGACACCCCCCTCCGATTTTTCTGGCAAGTAAATTTTTGAGCAAATTTTTGCAATTTTTTACAATTTCAAACAAAAAATTGCCAAAATCGCCTGCAAAACAGCACTTTTTCAGCTGTACTTCGGCCCAAATTAGCGATTTTCGGCGATTTTTGAGCATTTTTAGTGCCCAAACTCCCTCCCAAAATTTTGGCTCAGACCCCGCGGTCGGCGCCAGACCCCCGTCCCCCTTCAGCGGATGACCTGTTACATGTATGAGTTAGTTAGTTTTTATTTTAAATTTGTCAAAAGCGAAATATAAATTTTCCACTTGCGCGCGTTTCAATAATTGACAAAACACGCAGAAGACAAAACGAAAGAAACAGCTCAGCCGCGGCCAACTACTAAAGATTAAAAAGCAGGCGTTAAAGCTATGAAACAAAGTGCCTGCGTGTCTAAAGCAACAACTAGTAGCGGCACCTGTGTCGATAAGCGCCAAAAACAGAAAATTGGCCAGTCTGGCTCTGGGTATGAGTCATCACTCCAAAGATAAAGCGAGCCGGGCTCGGCCAGCTTTAAACTGCAGTGGCGCACTTGGAAACATGACGCAATATGCAACGGCGGGGCGGACAAATGATAAAGACAGCGTCAGCCAAACTTAGTAACACTGCTGAGCTGTAAATATTTCACAAGCAGATCCACTTTTAACCTCATTACCCAGGTATTATTAAAAGCCGGCGCGTGAGTCAGCTTAAAAACCAAATTGGGCCGACAAAAACTCCAGTTGCCCGGACAACCGCAATGTACACACGCTAATAAACACGTGTCGTCAATTATAATCGGTCTTTTTATCGCGGCCTGTGTTCCAATTGAATTAGCATATCAAACACTTACAAGTTAAGCGTTGATTAAACGACTAAGTAGAGCCAATCTCACAGACGGCAGCCCACAGCAACGAAAATCTTCCGAAATGGACGGTGGGAGTCGACGACTTTCGGCCGTTCCCGCTAAAACCGATCGGCCAATCAGAGAAGAGGGCGGAGCTAGTGTCGCGCGTCTATTGGTTGGCATGAGGCCATAGGCGGAGCGTGATGTCATTCCACGTGTGGCTGCCTAGCGCCATCGGGAATGGACAGCCAACCCGGTCTTACGATAAGAGAAAAGTTGAAACGACGCTCGCTAGTATGAATATATTTTGCTCAGCCGGAAGGATGCTGACTAAAACAAAATTTATCTTATCAATTCAAAATAAAACTAAAAAGTTTAATGCATGATTGGTGAACGAATTGGAACCTTTACAATTCTAAAACGCTACGCATACCAGGCGAGCGTCAAGTTAATATTTTGCAATTCATCAATTTCGTTTGCGGACCTTTCCCCCCACCGACGAACCGCACTAATTTTAAAGCTACTTAAAAAACTATGCTTTAAACTTCTCGCTTGGACACAATCCTTAGTCTTTTATGCCTAATTTTTGGCTAATCCTCAGAAACCCAACAACAAGGCTTTTTCTGACTAAAAAGGTTATTTCCTTAGTGGGGGAAACAGTCCGAGAATCGTTCATTTTCTTCCAACAAAAATAAATTAATTAAGTAAATGCGTTCTTCTGAGAGAGCTTGAAGTATTAATTAAAATTCTAGCAGAGTAGCCATGTCTAAACGGCCACTAGTAACGGTTGGTCTCCACGGAGACTTAGATCTGCGGCCATATTTGGAAGAAAAGAAGCGTCGAAGACGAACCACCGATTCGTCGAGTCCACTAACTGTCCCGAAAAAGAAAATCGGCTTTCCAGTGCTTCCAGCAACCACCGGTGGTTGTATCTGTCGATCAAAGAGTGAGGAAGAGTCCATTCTACCGACTCCGCCCACCACTCCCTCGCCGCCAATCAAATTGGAGTCGTTGAGCGACGATTTGCTGTCGCGCATTCTCACCGCTCCTAATCTGGACGTAGTGGACCGACTGCACTTTGGAATGGTCTCTGCTCGCATGGAACGGGTGACGCAGCTGGCTTGGTCGCTGCTTGGCAGACTCAGAATCGCCAATGTGGAGAGTTGCGACGAGCGGCTTTCGTGAGTTTTTTTGTCTTCGGACACATTTGTTTGTTTGTTAGTAGAGTAAGATTCCTATGTTTGAACAGGTGCCTAAGTTTGAACACTGGAAGGTCCCGGCCACCGTACTCCATTTCTGTAAGCGCTATAACCTTGATTCAAGGTTCGCAGGTGGTGTGGGGTGTTGGCTATTTGCTGCTCTGCTTTTGCGTAACAAAGATCAGTTGTAAGGGAATAGGAGCAGCTGAAACGGTGACTAGTCGAACACCTAATTTTTTAATTGTCTTGCGCTAAGCTCCCTATTAGTGTTACTGCATAGGCACCCGGCGGGACAATAGGTTTTCATATACGCTCTTTTCATCTGTGGCGTCAGATTTTTTCTGCAACGCACCGCTTCGTCTGTATGAAAATTGTACCTAAGGTGCCTAAGTTTGAACACCCCTATATTTCCATATTTCTTGGCTCAAACGTGACATATTACGCTAAACTGGTTTGTAAATTTGTTTTAGTGTCTTTCTAGTTCAAATAGTAGTGTAAAGGCGAAATTCTAACGTCAGCTGAAGCACGCAGTCGGCTGAAATCAGCTGAAGAATCGGCTGCCGCCAAGAAACAGAAGCTACATGGTAGAAAGCGTAAATCTGGAGCTAGTAGAGCTGCTACGGTCAGCTCATCTGACGAATCAGATGCTGAGGAGGGTGATAGCAACACCTGTTACTCTTGTAACTGTGAGTGGGATGACACTTCTCTTGCTCAGACCTGGTACTATTGCGACAACAAAGTTCAACAGGGTCGCAAAATCGTCCAGTGCAGGAATTTCACCTCCTCTGATTGCGCTGACAGGCTTTACAAGGAGCAGATCGATGAGGACGACCCGTTTTTCTGCGAAGAACACATGAAAGATTAGTCGGGCGCTTAGTGATTACGTTCTTTCGTTTTGATGCCGCTATCTACTTATAAAGTGGTTGTTTTTTCGAAAACAACGTTGCAGCGTGTTTGTTAAGCTTTTTTTAAACGTAGAAAGTGTTCAAACTTTGAAACCCCGTTTAAACATTGAGCAAGGCATCAAACCGTTTAGCGTTCAAACTTAGGCACCGGGCCCCTAAGTTTGAACACTTACCGAGTTTTAAAAAATCATTCGTTCCTCCTCTCCCTTTGCCTTGCCTTGCCTTGTGACGGCTTGATCAGCGATTGTCGCTATTGCCGGCCCTGATGCATCTCCAAAGACCTCTGACAGAGTTCTTTCCACTGGCGACGATCATTTGCTAGGTTGTTAAGGATGGTCTGCCAGGAGCGGGACCAATTGGCAGCCCCATACTCCGTCTTCAGAAACGCGAAGTCTCCCTGTATCTGTTTGAGCCAGGTCTTCTTTGAGGCATTGGGCACGCACCTCCAGTCCGGGGGACGGGTGTTAAATATTAGAAGAGAAATTAGGCGGCTGCGTGGCATGCGACACATGTGGCCAAACCAACGGTCGCGGGCTTTTTGAATCAGCTCTGAGATCGTAGGCTGATTATTGCAGCAGGCTCTGATGGCAGAGTTTCGCAGACGTTCAAGAAGTGTGACGTTCAGGATTGAACGAAGACAATTCATTTGGAAGACTTCCAATTTTCTCAGGTTGGCCTCCAAAATGGTCCAAGTTTCCGCTCCATAGAGCAATGTGGGAACCACCACTGCCTTGAACACTCTCATTTTCGTCTTCATGGAGATATCTTGGCGTGACCAGAGTTTTTTTCTTCAACAGCGCAAAAATAGCAGCTGCTTTCCTCCTCTCCCGATCATGCGATCTTTACCAAACCTTCAGTGCCTCTTCCAGTGATCATGTAGTTTTGTTTCCATAAGCAAAAAGCAAAGCCTTGGTTTTTAACAACCGCTTATTTCGTTAACCCATTCAAACTTAGGAATCTTGTTAGCAAGTTGCGCAGTGAATGCTGCTGTGTAGTCCAAGAAACCAAACGAGAGTTTTATAACAGCACAACAACACAAGTAATTCGTTAGACAAAACAAACAAGAATGTATATGCAAAAATGTCACTGCTTCTGCTTTCATTCCTCCCCCTGATGCAGTGAAATGCGAGTAATTTTGTCGGTTAACGAAAAGAACAGAGCATCAATGAAATCAACCATTTGTGTACCATTCAAGATTCTACAGCCATCATAAATACATTTTGGCTCTTTCATAACGGCTCTAGGGCGCAGCGCATATTTGGTCTTTACTTCTCTAGCAATTTCCTGCGGCGGCTGCGGCGCTTCTTCTTCAATTTGAGGTGGTGGTTGTATTTGATGTTCTTCCGCAGGAGTGCCAACGATTACGTCATCTCCCTCCGATACACGTTCACGGTGCAGAGTGAAGTGATCTTCGGCAAAGACAACATCTTTCAGTGTTTTGATTTTCTGTTTCTCCGGGTCATACAGTCGGTATCCAGGAGAATCAATGCCGTATCCAACGAAGACATACTTACTCGCCTTCGGAGCAAACTTCTGCTGGTCCATAGGAGCTTTCAGAGCATACGCGTCACAACCCCACACACATAGGTGACTGACATTAGGGACCTTGCCAGTGAGTCGCTCATATGGCGTCTTCGTTCCATTACCATACTTTGTTGGAAGTCTGTTCTTGATGTGTACTGCAGCATGAATGGCTTGAGACCAGTAGGGTGGCGGCTTGTTGGCTAGGTAACGCATCGACGTGACCATATTTCCAAGCGTTCGGTTTAGTCGTTCAGCTATGCCATTACACTGCGGTGTGTACGGAGGTGTAACTTGGTGCTGGATGCCTTCTTTCTTCAGAAAACGTTGGAATTCGGCAGATGTGAATTCTCCACCATTGTCGCTGCGAAATTTCTTCAGATTGGCATCAAACTGTCGCACAACCAGGCTGTACCATTCCTTGAACTTGTTGAAAACATCAGACTTGTGTCGCAAGGTATATATCCAGGAGAAACGAGAGTAGTCGTCAGTGAACGTGACATAGTACTTTGAGCCAGAGTAGGATTTGACTTGCACCACACCAACATCTGACAGAACCAGTTCAAATGGCTTTCTGGCAGTTACGTCACCAATGCGAGGATGCGGCCCACGCTTGGCTTTTGCAAAAATGCACCCCTCACAATTCGGTAGTTGGGCGGCTTTAGGAAGTGAGAAATCCAGTCCTCTGACCATTTTCTTGTTCACCAATCTTTTCAGGCGGTCTTCTCCAACATGACCTAAACGACGATGCCACAATTCATATTTGTTCTCAGGAACAATGGCAGCACAGAATCTGTCGGCCAATTTCAGTATCTTCTGAGTCTTCGGCTTGACAGCATGTCCTTCTAGCTGGTAGTCTCCAGTCCCGTGGTCAATGGCGACTCCACACAGCTTTCCATTCGTGGCATAAATCAGACACTTGTTATCATAATGCGGTTGACTAAAGCCGAAACCATTCTTCTGTCCCTTGCGGATGGAGATCAAATTTGTCGTTGCGGTGGGTATGTGTAGTGTGTTACGTAGAGTGACACGAGTGCGTTTGTCGTTGCATACCATAATCACACCTACACTGCCCATTCCGATTGCTGCGGTCTGCGTTGTGCTATCAGCGAGTGTTACAGAATGTGGTTTCAGAAATTCAACGTACTCACTGAACAGCTCCCTGTCACGCACAACATGTTTCGTAGCTCCAGAGTCAAGCAGAAACTTTTGTTGCAGGTCGGTAGTGGCAAGAACGCGGTCGGCAGCGTACAGAAAATGACCTCCTTCTCCTGCGTCATCATCGGATGAGCTATCGGCGACTTTGGCTGCTTTAGCGGACTCTTTTAACATTGACTTCTTCTTCTTTGCAAACATCTTCGATGGGGCTTTCGATTTGTCCTTTGGCTTTGGACAGTCATTCCAGTAATGTCCCACTTCGTTGCAGTTGAAACAGGGAAAGCGGTTGGTATTGCTGCGAACAGAAGACTGACCAAGGCGGCGCGTCAACATGACAGTCTCAGTCTCCACGTGTTGCAGCTTAACTTCAGCTGAACGCAGTGCTTCGTGTAGCATGGCAACTGACAGATCATCCTTGGCTCGATATATCTGCGCGGTCATGGCAAATTCCGGCAACAGTCCGTTCATGGTAATTGCCAAGCGTAGAGTGTCATCGATTCGGTGATCACAGTCTGCTAAGCGCGACACGAGTTCAGCAACAGAACTGAACCAGTCATCAATCGATTGGCCTTGTCCCTGTCTCAAGTTCACAAACTGAGTGAGCAGCTCCATTTTGTTCGCAACGGTTGGACGATCAAAGTACGTGGTCAAGGCAGTCCACATCAGACGAGGATTTTCTCCGATTGTAACGCTGTGCCAGACGTGAAACAGTGAAGAGTCAATTTTGCAGTTCAACACGTTTCGCACTTTGGCTGCATCGACGTCCCATCTGTCTTGTTCCTCTCCGGCAGCAGCTGGACGGAGCTTCTCTCCAGATATGATCGGCCACAACTTAGTAGCGAGGAAGAAGTCTTTGGTGAATGTCCGCCACAATGCCCAGTTCGATCCGTCACCTTTCAGGTTCTCATACGGCGGCAGTTTGCTGTCCATGGCTATCGAATCGGTTCCTTGACTTTGGACTTCTAATCCTTGTTAGCAAGTTGCGCAGTGAATGCTGCTGTGTAGTCCAAGAAACCAAACGAGAGTTTTATAACAGCACAACAACACAAGTAATTCGTTAGACAAAACAAACAAGAATGTATATGCAAAAATGTCACTGCTTCTGCTTTCAAATCTTACTCTAGTCTTTTCACCTATGTTGGTTGTGCGTAAAATTTCGGAATCCGGCTCCCATCCAAATAGGCAGGGTGCCAGTTATAAGTGAATTTAGAGCTTCAGCCATCAGGTACGCACATTGCGCGGTGTAGGTGTATGTGTATTGCTACGTACTAGCACGGAACAAACAGTCAAGCAGTAAACGCCGTTTATTTTACCGTGACCATATATGGTACCCCCACGTTCGGGGCCTGTGGTGGTACCATATGGTACCCCTACCTTCGCATTGGTACCGGTACCGGTACAATAAACGGCGTTAAGTGCCTGACTGACAAAGCAGCAGACACAGGCAGACGTAGTATCAAGCTCAGCTCAGCTAGACATAGTAACAAGTATACTGTACAACACACAACAGCCGCCACAGTTGGTGTGTAGTGGTTTACGCCTGCTCCTGCCAAAGCACCTAAAGCTGCAATAGCAACCACACGTGTTGGGACAAACGGGAACGGGGACAGCTAATAGTGAGACCCGCCCCGACTGACACCAAGCATGTGTGCTGGCTAGTAGCGAACGAAGGGCAGGATGTCGTGCTGCGGGACTGGCCCACAGTGTGGCCTAACGCAGGGGCTAGGCCCGCCCGGACAATCCATTCGTTCACAGTACTCAATAAGTGAGTTTCTGAGGCGGGTTCCACTGGGCGGCGGTTCCCAGTTACCTACTCGTCGTAACCAGCTTTCGGTGGTCTGGGTGGAGCTCTGTGCCGACCACCAACTCTTTGCGGCAAGAAACTTGCCACCGCCGAAAGGATGAACGCACTCCGTCGCGCACAGTGGCTTTGCGCCCTAGACCACTACACAAACTGTGCCGGAATGATAGATAGATACGTAAGTAGCTAAGACTGTTGAGACCGTGCCTTTATACACGTGTTTCACTAATTGTATAGTTGCGTCTAATTTAATTGCGACTAATCAAATTTTGACTAAGTTTCCCAATCACAACAACTACATCAACAACATTCAAACGGCAACAACTTTGGAGACCGCTGACCTTTTTATAATAACGGCCCTGCACCGTCGCCCGCTGGGGACCCGGATGGCCAGTGAGCCCGCGCGTTATTAGAAACCGGCTGGCCGATTGAACCCGGATTCAGAAATTTTACCGGGCTGATCTTTACCCCTCTGCCGTCCATACCTTTTCCCTGATCGGCGTCTACCCCTCCCAAATTTTCACGATCTTTTTATAGAAATCGACTCCTGGTAAATGTATAGTTTCCGGTCGTAAAATCAAAAGTAAATCTAATGCGTCTCTAAGGGGTTTTTTTTATTTTGGAAAACAGGTCGTCCTGTTTTTACGCCTGATTTGTTGGCCAATATCCCTCAATTTGTAGATTGTCCGAAATTCAGAGAGAATTTGCTTCCCAGGTTTAGTTTGAGCAGACGGATCCTTTAGCTTTCGGTTTCATTTCATAAAGAGCGTGCCATTGCCCATCGATTGGTTGGTCGCCGGCCAAAAAGCTACTGAGTCCGGTACTGCGACAAGACAGTCTAGAGTGAGCAAGTTCAGAATACTTTTTTCTTCTGTTTTTTCGTTTTTTATTGCTTCTATCAGGTCTTTTGCCTCAAATTCGAATTGGAAAGTGAAAGTGAGTTTGCAGAGAGCTCAACCTTCATCCAGTAACCATTATTCAATAGCCTATGCTTCCTATGCGCCAAGCAAAACCCAAGAATATGAGTGGCTACAACTTATTCAATGTCAGTTGAGAAAATTTCTAGTTCTAGAAGTGCTCTGCTTCCTCGAGTTCAGCTATTGTATAATGGTTACTGTAGGATCGCTGAGCTTTCAGCAAACTCACTTTCACTTTCCAATTCGAATTTGAGGTAAAAGCCATGACAAAAGCAGTAAACACCTGAAAAACAGAAGGAAAATGAACCGCCCTGAAGTTCCTCACTTTAGACGGTTAGATTACTCGATTTGGTGGTTTGTTTTGACCAGTAACCGACCAATCGGTCGGCCATGACGCGCTCTTTCAGTTGAGACCGAAAGCTAAAAGATCCATCTGCTAAAACAAAAGCCAGAAGTAAATTCCGGTTTTTTTTGGACAACCTTTATGTGCAGTTGACTGTGCTATGCTTAATGCGGTGAGTTTTGTCTTTTTAGAAGCAGTGTGGTTGTGAGCGTGGTGGGCTTGAGTAGCAGTGTGCGTGTGCTGACCTTGTGTCTCAGTTCTGAGGTCAATGCTTCTTTGTGTTGCAACTGTCGCTTGTTTCGGGTATCTGTCTCTCTCTCTTTGTTATTGCACTGCACTATTGTTATCAGCTTCGTTTTGACATGACCATGAGCTTTCCTTTCAGCTTAAAGGTTCCGGTGAATTTTCTAGTTACAACCTTTGACTGATGCCTAAAAATATGATTTTATTGCAAAAGTTTGTGGCAGGTTTTTTGGCTAAAAACGGAGTAGTTTGCTACTTCATGCCTGACTGTACATCAGCTGTATAGCTTATTATTTCTGCTGTTTTGCATGTCGAAATGCTGACCGGTAGCGGGCATTTATTTTCGGTAAAAGTCGCCCAAAACTCTGTTGTTCGTTCATTTGGTGCTTCTATATTTTTGTTTTCACACGCTAGCCCTTCGCACCGACCTTTATTATATCAGTTAGCATTTTGCAACTTGTCCTAACAACCCAGTAGGTCTCAATTATTATTGGCTACATGAAATCTGCCGGTTTAAGACATAAACGGCTGTTATGTCATCACATTTAGGGATTTCTCAACATGATACAAGGTGGTTCATTGGTCAATCAGTTTCGCTAAAATTTTAACACAACACGCGCGCAAATTCTTACCCCCAACATTGTAGCCAAATCTGTCAGTTCAACCACTAGTTGTGCACTTCAAAATGTTCACGTTGACGGCCGGCACGTGCAAGTGCAAAGTGTCAAGCTTGGCTAAAATTTTGAGGGTAAGAATTCTGGCAATTTGTGCCTGTTGTGATAAAGATTTCAGCGCAGTTGGTTGTCGAGCACAAAAGTTATAGCACTTCTAAACCCGGCATAGATAAATGGACCACTCTCTACATAACTGATACAGTCAGGCACTTAACGCCGTTTATGGTACCGACACCATATAACTAGGTTAGTGGCACCATATGGTGTCGGTACCATAAACGGCGTTAAGTGCCTGAGTGTGATACAAATTTTGAGCCATAGTATCATTTGGTTCGAGGCCTCAGGAGGCTCCGCACCAAATATGGGGTTACCCCGTTTTAGAAAGGCCAATTGGCAGGGAAGTGACACCATCAACTTAAAGTTCAATGCGATATTGTGGTTTCAGGCGGTGTCCAACTGCAGGAACTTGCGTGATTTCACTTTACTACTGACGCAGTTGAGTGAGCTCTCTCTCAACCACGGTCTCCAGATTCTGGGACAGGCGTTGCAAGGGCGTCTGCGAAAACTCTGTCTCGTCAATAGCGTGGCCTCTAGCTCCACTGCTGACGTCATCTCTTGCCACTTTTCAGGTATGCTTCCATCTCGCTGGGTTCATACTGGTCAGGCAATTTCAGATCTGGTCAGGGAAAATTATAGGGATTTTTTAAAATTTTCTCGCCCTGGTTGGGCAAACTCTGAAACTGTTAATTCCTGTTTATTTTATGCCAAGAAGACTACCTTTTGAATGCGTTTCTTTTCAAAATTTTCTCTCCCTCTGGTTATGGTTAGACTGCGGCCCAACCAGGCCGCGTCAAACTCTGAAACGGTTAATGCTTGTTAACTTCATGCTCGAAATACCTGTTGAAATACACTTAGTCTTAAATATCAAATTCACCCTTTGCTTTTATATAAATTTGAGTATGCTAGTGTTTATGTATGTACATATATATCTGTAGACGCAAAGAAATCATCGCAAAAAATTTAGTATTAGGGTTTCGCCACTTTTAAGATTTTATGTGGGACCTGCAAAATCCATAAGTCATCTAATAGTCAAGGAATTTTAAAAAAAGTCAGGGAATTTGGTGTCTGGCCAGTGAAAAATTTGATAGCAGTGGAAACCATACATGTACCGGGGGGTTTGGGGGTTACCCCCCTGCTGGAAAGGCCAACCCCTCACCCCCCCGAGACAGGTTAAGGGACCCCTCCCCCCCCGACCAAAAAATACAAGTACTAGTAGTGGCTCCAGTATTAACAAACTGGGTCAGAGATCACTAACTTTTTAGCCTAAAATTCACTTGAAAAGCCTTTGGAAATCGAATTTGGCGTTTCCACTACTGATATTTAAGAAAAATCGGTGTTTTTGAAAGCTCTTTGTGTCGTTTTTTGCTTGTTTTTAGCTTTAAAACGCTATTTGGCAGCTTAAAATAGCGATTTTTAGCGTCCTTACTGAAAAGACGTGCTAAAAACGCATTTCTAGGCGTTTTGGAGCTTTTTGAAATTTGGGACCCCCACCTGGGCGAAACCCCCCTCGACCCCCACCTGAGGAAACCCCCCCCCCTATCCCCCTCCCCCCAGGTCAGCCCGGAGCTGTTACATGTATGGTGGAAACATCTCGCGGTCAAATGGTTTTGTCAGAACTTTACACACCAGCCTTCTGAAAATCGGACTTCTGACGATCTACTGCTACTCAAACTGAAAATTTACTGTCTAAATGCTTTTTTCAAAGCCCATTTTTAAACTCTTCTCATTTTGTTGGAGTTTGCTTACCTTAGTTGGTCAGGCAATTTTGCATTGCAAAACCCTTGACTTTGGTTTTCTGCTGTTGAGCGCATTTTCAATCTTCACGTCCTCTGTGTTAAGGTTTATTCATACTCATGTAGAAAAACATCGCCAGGCCACTTTTATGTAGAAAAACTGTCACTCCGTGTAGATAAAAAATTTTCTGCTCAACAGACATTTTTGCGAGCTTCTTTTCTTCCAAATTTTTAGCCGATTGAGCGCCCTCCTGCATTGTTATAGTCGTTTCGTACTAAAACAATATCATTTACACATTCCTGCCATTAAAATTCAGCATGAAAAAGGCCGGCGACAAAAAAATAGTTAAATTTTAACTACATTTCTGTAGATTTTGTCGCCGGCTGAAAGATCTCGCGCGTTCACACTTTAGACGAGTTTTTCCACAGAAAAATGGCAAAGCCATCTTTTTCTACAAAACTTTAAATGCGGCTTGAGGTCTTTACATCTGTTTAATGATTAACTAGCCGCTCCTAAACTGTTCTCCCAAAGAGATTCAGTAACCGTTTCATTGTGTGTGCGTTCAGATCTGGAGAGTCTGGGTCTGATCAACTGTCAGTCGGTGGGCGACCGGCATGTGTGTCGCGTGTTGCGCAGCTGTGCTCGTCTGCGCACGCTCAACGTCCGCTACAGCCGCTCGATCGGCTGGGTGTCGGCCAGTCGGCTCATTCACAACTACCGACTAGTCCGACTGCAGCCCTACACTCCTGCCAGACCCAGACTGGTGGTCAAGGTGCCTCCACTCAAGCTCTACCTCCAGTACTCGGGAGTTGAAGAGCGATTGGTGACCGGCAGCCATCTGCCCTGGGTTCGCATTGACAGCAGACACGCAAAGAGACCGGTGCTCGGGCTACAAGATGATGCCAAGAGACCGCAGTGGGAGTACGACAGCGACAATGACTTTTAATCCAGAATGTATGTTCGATCCGTACAGTTGCTGTGTGTTCGCTTTCTGTTCCGATCAGATGTGTCTACAAAGGTTCTTTTTAAACAGAAGTAAACTTTTCGCTCACGGTGTAATGTGCTCTCCTAAAGTTTTTCTGCCGGTCCGATCCGTTTATTACCTAACTACTGTCTTTAATTACTTCTTTTCTACCTATCTTGTCGGGCATTTCTCTTGTCATTACTACTATTGTACCGACTGAACGTTAGTTGAAACGATAGTTAAGATGAGGAATGCCTGACTTTGTACAAATTCGTGTGGTTTCTGTGAGAAATGGATTCCGATTCGGGAGACCGACAATTGTTGGAGCCAACCAACCCCAACAGAGTCAAAGGTTGGTTTGTTTTTGTTCGCAATCGCACTCTCTCGAAACAATTGTGCTCGCGAGAGACGCAAACTTCTGCTTGTTCCTACATTCCCCATACACCCTTGATGATTTTTTCTTTTTTAGATTTGGGGTGCT
Organism: Sabatieria punctata; assembly: GCA_030248155.1. Classification (NCBI taxonomy): domain Eukaryota; kingdom Metazoa; phylum Nematoda; class Chromadorea; order Araeolaimida; family Comesomatidae; genus Sabatieria; species Sabatieria punctata. The sequence continues at coordinate 91,027 of JASANB010006582.1, forward strand.
ATCTCTAAGACCTGTTTTTTTTTAAATTTCGGCTCTAAAATATCGAAACAACAGAAATTTTCCATCTGAACTGCTGTAATTTTTGAGCACTATTTGGGTTGTCGTAAATTTTCGACACTTTTGTGTGCACTTCTGAGAAAAAGTAGTGATAGCGATCAAAATTGTTGCCTAAAACAAAGTTTTTAGATGATTTATTAATAGTGTTTATTTAGCGTTATTTCATGGAATTTAGCAGGTTTGCTTCAAAAAATAGCGGAAAGTCAAAAAGTTTCGGTTCCGGCCGGCACCCTTCTGCACCGGAACCGGAATTCCGGTCGATCGCTAGGAGGGAGGTGGGGCGAGGGCGTCTGGCCGGCTGAGAGTGATTGGCGGTTGAGGGTCGGGGTTAACTCCCGGCCCATGTATGGTGTTGGTTAACAGGTTTCGTGGCTGGTCGGTATTTAATTTGTGTACTTTCAGAACTATTCCTTTTAACCAAGCCGACTATTTCTGCCGTTCCGCAAAGTTCGGTGCTGGCTCGAGTCAAGGACTTCCTGCCTCAACTGGCGGCAGCCAATCAGCAGCTGAGCCAGTCAGACGTTGACCAATCACTGCTGACCATCGAACAACAGCACTCCAATGATTCGGATTCAGATTCAGATTTGGATTCCTGCCACCAATCCGATGAAGATTCATCAGAAGCGCCGTCTCCGAAAGCTCCCAGAATAGAGATGGACGTTTACTTGCTGGAGCAGAAAAGTGAAGAACTGCAAAACTCGGAGAAGAAACTGGTCGAAGAAAAATGACTAACCTGCTCACTGTTCAGTTTTCGATAAAGATGCACTATTGTCTGGTCTGTTATGCGCTTGGATTGAATCGGTTTTCGTCCATCCATACTACTTTTGCTCTATGCTGCCATTGTGTACCCGTAGTTTGCTGGAAGGCATTTTTAGCTAAGGTTTAGCTAATACAGGCAGGCACTTAGGCCATATAAGGTATCGGTACCCATACATGGGCCGGAAAAATCCGGAGGGGGGGTAGGGTGGTTGAGTGTCGCAACGTGCGCACAGGCGGCCAGAATAGTGGCGTACTTCTTTATGCAATAGCCAGTGCAAGAGAATGATAAACTAGCAGTCTAGCTGGACAGTGGCTCAACAGTTACAATAACCTAGTTACAGGCAGCCACAATTTACATAACACATGTAGGTGCGGCATCATAAACTCAACCTTACTACAATGTAGTATTAACATTGAGACCTCGGGGGGGGGGGGCCCCCCCCCCCGAAAAAAAGGCAAAAAACGCCTATTTTGCCTTAAATAAGCGAAATTTTCCTCCCTCCGGGAGGGGGGGTGGGTGGCCGAGGGGGGGTATGGCCGACCGAGGGGGAGGGGTATACCCCCTTACCCCCCCGGCCCATGTATGTCGGTACCGTGTAAGGTTTAGGTGCCATATGGTACCGGTACCTTATATGGCGTTAAATGCCTGACTGTAACATGTAGAAATGTACACAAAACAGAGGGGTGTTGTTTCCAGCGACTAGCACCTAACCCGATGCCATGTATGATTTTAGCCCGCGGTAGCGTTTTTGAGTTTTTTTAGCTTGAATCTGGGCTTGGACAACCCTCCCCTTTCGGCCGATTTCCTGTGACATGTATGCATTTTTGTAACAGGTCAACCCCTGATAGTGGGAGGGAGATGTATAATAAAAAGCCCCAAAAAGATCGCAATTTTCGGTTAAAAATCGCTAATTTGGACTTAAACACAGCAAAAGAAGTGCTGTTTTACAGACCATTTTAACAAATTTAGTGTCTGAAATTCGAAATAAAAGTTGTAAAAATTTGCTGAAAAAATTGTTTGCAAGAAGATCGGATGGGGATGGCGGAAAAATTGTCTCGGTGGGGGGGTCCGGCCTAAGTCGGGTAGGGGCTGACCCCAGACCCCCTGTTACACGAATGATTGTAAAAGTAGAAAACTTGCTTTTCGATCGAATGCAGCGATAGAATCTGACATTACCTATATCACTGCAGAAGAGCCGTTTTTATTCTCGCCGGATTTCGGCTGCAATAGCTGGTGCTACCGGCAACATAACTGTTCCCCTCGATTCGAACGATTAGTAGAAAAGTTTAACTTTTGCTTTCTGCGGTGCCGATGCCAGAGATTGCGTATCAAAGTGCCTCTAGCCACAGAGTCATCCAGCAAACAAGGTCTATATAAATAAAATGAGTAGAGCAGACAAACATAGGTTTGCGCAAGTTCAGCGGTGAGTGAAGTATGGCCCGAGCCGGCAGCGAGTCACCCGCTCCCGAGGTGCTGGAGAACCTTCTCGATCTGTACCAGGATGTCGTGCGTGTGCCGATCCTTACAGGCGCCAGAATCCACGCAACACAAAATGCTGAGTTCGTAAATGTAAGTGGTGGTAGTTTACGATACAGCAAGCCGACTATATTCTATGTTACAGGTGGAAAGTGTCTGGTCTGAACAAGCTGTCGACATGAAGAAACGACTGAAGAGATACCGCAGTACCACGGTGCAGTTGCAAGGTCCAAGCAGAGTTCCAGTCAAAATTGACGAACTTCCACTTTCGGTGGCCAGTCTGGAGTGAGTGAATTTTTTCTTTGTACGGTCAGGGAAGCAACAAGCCAAATAAGTTGTAGTTGTAACTTTTTGTCCTTTCGGACTAGGAGTAGTCGACAGGGTTTGTGCGGGACCTGGAAAGTCAGGGAGTCATGGAAAAGTCAGGGAATTTAAAAAAAATCAGGGAAAAGTCAGGGAATTTGGTGTCTGGTCAGGGAAAAATTTGATAACAGCAGAAACATCTCACCGCCAAATGGTCGTGTCAGCACTTAACAGAACACCCTTTTGAAAATCGGTCTTCTGACCTTATATACTACTACGTAAACCGGAAATTTACTCTCTGAATACCGTTTAAATGCGTTTTACAAAGTCATATTTTCAAAATTTTCTCACATTGGTTGCAGTTTCCTCACCCTGATTGGTCAGGGAATTTTGACTTTGGTCATGGAAAAGTCAGGGAAAGGTTAGGGAATTTTGCTATCCAAAAGCCGCACGAACCCTGAGTCAAGTGCTATAGAGCTGGAAGAGAAACAAAGTCCGGCAGCCTCCTTAACAACAACCCTCCTCTTTGCTGTCGGTGTGTGCAAGACAGCTAAGGTTTGGTTCCCATTTATCTACATACTTACCATTGTTGGCTTTCGACGGCCTGGGTTGGGCTTTGTGTCCACTACTTCCCATCGCCTCGATAGGTGTCCAACCCATAAACACGCCGCTTCCACTGGTGCCGGGGCCGCCGTGACACACGGGATAACGTAAAACTACCCTTGGCTAAGACGTGACGACAAAGGGGCCTAATGCGGGTTGCGGGCCGCCGCTACCCCCTCAGGGAATTTTTGGAAGAGTTTCGTGTACAAATGATAAAAGTAAGCTTAAAATAGGTGTACAGTGAGCTCAGAATTGCTTATTTTATGGGTTGGGTTCATTTGGGCGTGTCTCGTTTGGGCGTGCACAGTTGGGCGTGGTTTCATTTGGGCGCGGATTCATTTGGGCGTGCATTCATTTGGGCGTCTGTCGAAAATTTTTAGTAAAAAATGGAAGAAATCTCAAAAAGTATATTCTCATTTGCTCCAGATATACACGGCAACAAGCGCTCAGGCTCAGACTGGTGCCTACTCTACTGGTAAGGTTGGTAGGGGCAGAGTTTGCCTTAATTATGCTGCTGCATACTTTGCCTATGGGCGGAGAGCAGAAAAAATTATAGGAGTCAGCATTGTCCTCTTTTCTATGTACCGTATTGGCCACAAAAAAAGACCGTCTGGCCTTTAACCATTTAAACATAAAGCAGGGTTGTATGGCCTAATTAGGTGCTCATTGTGTTGTCTTAGTTGAGGCGATTGTAATCCACGACCCCACTAGTTCGTACAGTATAACCCCGCTCTCTGTGCAAGGGATAACACCCTCATTTTTGAGAATGCTAATTTTCACCTTGAATGAAACTAAAAATCTGTCAGATTTTAACTGGTTGTACTAGAAAGCTGAGCTCTTTAGGTTCTTAAGCCCATATAAAGAGATTGCAACCTGCAAAATTTGGGAAAGCTCCAATGAATGGTTTGTGAGATATTTATGTTCAAAATTGACGTTTGAAAATTCGGGTCAGTTCATTTCGGAAGGGCTTAACTCCAGGCTACAGAAGACTAGGACTTGGCCAAAACAAACTCTTACCAAAAATAATAATCATGCCAAAAATCTTTTCATTCGGTTGAAAATTGAAGGAATAGCGGCCATTTCAAATTATTCGGAAAACTCGAAAAATGGTCGGGCGGTCTTTTTTTTGGCCAGCACTATATGGTTTGTTTTTGGTAGATTAGCCACAAACAAGGTAGGCAGTGGGACTGTCTTGAGGCCTACATAGTTTCCTACATTTTATATAAAAAAATTTTGACAGACGCCCAAATGAATACACGCCCAAATGAACGCACGCCAAAATGAGCCACGCCCAAGTGTGCACGCCCAAACGAGACACGCCCAAATGAACGGCTCCCTTATTTTATCCTATTTTAACGACGAATACGTGAAAAAACCTTTATTTTAGCAAGAAATCGGACTTTTTGGCTTACGTACCACCCCTCAGCCGTCGCTATCTGGCTTTTTCTATAGTCAAACTCAAATTTTTTTCTTATTTCTGATAAACAGAATGGATCTGTTGCTGAAATACTATTTTTGCCCAGCCGAATAAGTATTGTGTATTGGGGCTGCCAGGCATACATGTACTAGGGGTTGAGGATACCCCTAGTTAGAAAGCCAACTCCCTCTCCTCCCCTATCCGAGACAGTTTAGGGACCCCCGACCCGACCCAAAAATACAAGTACTAGTAGTGGCTCTGACTCAGAACTCGCTAATTTTCAGCTTAAAATTCGCTAGAAAGGCCTTTGGAAACCAAAGTTGGCGTTTCCGCTGCTTATATTTGAGAGAAATCGGTATTTAGAAGCTCTTTTTGTCATTTTTCTGCTTGTTTTTACCTCTAAAACGCTATTTAACCGCTTAAAATAGTGATTTTCAGCCTCCTTAATGAAAAACGTGCTGAAAACGCATTTCCAGTCCTTTTGGAGATTTTTAAAATTTTGGACCCACTCGCCGGTCGGCGCTACTCTCCCCCCGCCCCTCCGAAAGTTTTGACGCCCTTTTTTAGGAAAGAAAATTTACATGCTCCAACCCCCCCCCGAAAATCTACATTCCCTCTCGGATTTTTCCGGCCATGTATGCGTGCTATTAGGTTTCTCTGTTATCTGTTGTTGGCACTCTAATTGTCGGCACCCATGTGACCGGAAATAAATTGGCGACCGTGTGACAGTCAGGCACTTAACGCCGTTTACGGTACCGACACTATATACTTAGGGTAGTTGCACCATATGGTACCCCACGTTCGAGACCTTTGGTGGTACCGTATATGGTACCCCACATTCGCCCACTGTGGTGGTACCATATATGATACCACCACAGGCCGCGAACGTGGGGGTACCATATATGGTGCCACTACCTCAGGTACCGGTACCATAAACGGCGTTAAGTGCCTGACTGTACAGTATGATCGAGAAAGTAACTAATATTATGCAAATTCAGTGGTCAAAAAGTGGTACTGAGTCGGGACAACAGCAAACAAGCGACGTTGGTAGAATCAGGCGAAGGCAAGGAGAAGAAGGATTACTTTGAGTTTTTCGACCGTCAGCAGAAAGTGGAGCTGTGCTGTCTGGACGTCACCACTGACAAGAAGCACGCTAAAGTGATCAGCAACTGTACGAAACGACCGTTTTCTCTGCTTTTCTGCTAACGTAGAGAAACGAAGTCTGTTTTCAGCCGAATTCGGTCATCCGCAATGGTCGGCCGGCGGCGGACACGTGTTGTACGTGGCCGAGAAGTACGAGAAAACGCCTGAATATTTCGACGCTGACCTGGACTTGAGCGACGAGAGCAAAGTCAGAGAGAATCCGCCTGTAAGAGAGCCCTTTCTCTTGTATTTACCGTATCGGTCCAAGATATACATGTACTAGAGGGTTTGGGGGTTATCCCTAGCAAGAAAGGCCAAACCCCTCCCCTCGCCCCCCTCCCGAGACAGGTTAAGGGGCCCCCTCCAACTCAAAAATACAAGTACCAATAGTGGCTCCAGTACTAACACAAACTGGCTCAGAAATAACTAATTTTCAGCTTAAAATTCGCTTGAAAAGCCTTTGGAAACCGAATTTGGCGTTTCCACTGCTGATGTTTAAGATAAATCGGTGTAAGTGGGTTCTGAGTGGGGTTGACCCTACCGCTACCCCCGTCAAGAATTTTTTGGAAGAATTTTGTATAAAAAATTATGATAAAAATATGCTTGGATTAGGCGTAAATGAGCTCAGAATAGCTTTTTAACTTATTTTTATGAAAAATAAGCTAAAACCCTTGATTTTTAGCCAAAAAATCTGACTTTTTGGCTTATCACCCCCCGGTCCCCCTCAGGCGCTCCTCCCCCCTCGGCCCCCCATCAGATGATGAAAATTCTACCCCCGTCAGCTGAAATGCTAGCGTGTCTGCCCCCACCTGAGGGAAAACCCTCCCCCCAGGTCGACCCGGAGTTGTTACATGTACCCTCCAGCTGACGGAAAACCCCTCTTTCTGGGCTGGCCGGGACCTGTTACATGTATGGTGGAAGGTGAAACGAGCGTGGTTTGCTTCGATTAAGGCGATGGTACGTTTGTAAGAGAACAAATTCAGGGCCAGAAGTACCTCTGGAAGCAGAGTTGGGGAGAGCAGTTGACAGATGTTTGTGAGCCGGTCATGTGCGTGATCACAGTGCCCAGCGGCACCATCTCTGTACTGGACAATGTGCCCGACCACTTATCCCCTGCGCAGGTACAGCTTTACTGCAGAAACTGCAATTAGCATATTCCTGTCTAGGTTCAATGGGCCCCGGACGACGACGGCGCAGTGTTCATCGGTTTGGAAAACGAGCCTATAAAGCTAGGAAAAATATACTGCTTCAATAGAAGGTCGGTTTATTTATAGTCCTTAAAATAACAGCAATATTAGAGCCCAAACATTAGTCTGTCCTGTGAGGGAATAGGTAGCTAGTTCAGAGTCTAGCCGGCACAGTTGAGTAGTGGTTTAGGCCGCAAAGCCACTGTGCGCCTGCTCGTGCGCTCATCCACTGAACGAGGCAAGTTTCTCGCCGCAGAGTTGGTCGTCGGCACAAAGCTCCACCCAGGCCACCGAAAGCTGGTGACAGCTAGTAGGTAAAATGGGAACCGACTGGATCTGCCGTTGCACCGAAGCCACTCCACAAAGCAAGCCGCGTTGGAGAAGAAGATCTACGATGTCTGAGAAACCAACTGTGCCTGCCGCGAGCCCTCTGGAATATGGGGCACCGGCGGCCGTCGGGAGCTGTCAGCATCATGACATCAACATGCCAGGCGCTGTCTTACCGACCGGCACCCAGCAGCATGACTAGGAGTGGCTGGCAGTGAAAGAAGGGCAGCGTCCAAGATGACGAATCACGGGGGTGGCGAAATGGAGCACGGGTCTGATCGTAGCCCGTAAGGCCCCCACATATCGGATCGGATCTCAGAGTCTAACCGGTTTGCCTAAGTCCGGTGCAAAATTATGCAAGGCATTTAGGTCAGCGCTCTACTATTACCATCTGCAGAGTGCAGGTGTGAGTCGAGTGAGTGCCGGCGGAATGGCTGTGGACCAGCCGAGGTTCAGTCCAGACGGTTCCAGATTGGTCTTCTTCGAGCGCAACGCCTGTTGGACGCACGACGGCGCCGCTAGACTGATGCTGGTTAGTCAGCTATTGTCAGTCAGGCACTTAACGCCGTTTATGTTACCTTGGCATTTGTACCTGTACCGTACCGCAGGTACCGGCAGACATGGGCTAGCATTTCGGCTGAGGGGGGTAGAATTTTCAATTCCTGAGGGGGGGATAGGAGCGTCTGAGGGGGGATGAGGGGGTGGTGAGCCAAAAAGTCCGATTTTTGGCTAAAATCAAGGTTTTTGGGGTTTATTTTTCATTAAAATAAGCTATTCTGAGCTCATTTACACCTAATCCAGGCATATTTTTATCATATGCACAAAATTATTCCAAAAAATTCCTGAGGGGATAGCGGCCGGCTGAGGGGGGTAGTAGGTCAGAGCCTGAGGGGGGCCAACCCCCCCCTCAGCCCCCCTTTGCCCATGTCTTGGTACCGGTACCATGTATGGTGCCAGTACCCTGTACGGTACTATTAGGCGACGCCGATTAGGCGATGGTACTATTAGGCGACAAAAAAATTAATAGATAATAGTACCAATTAGGCGGCCCTTCCGAATCAGTCAAAGGTCAAGGGGCCATGTTCAGCTGTAAGCCTAAATGCGCTGTTTTTAACTATGCATGGCTAAGTGGCACTAAAATCATGTCTCGTTAATCTTATAACTCGTTAACTTATATCTAAACAAGCCACCTGTCCTGACTGTTTTTAACTGAGATCCTGGCAATTGCCCCTATTCCCCAGCTTGCGTCGAGCACGCGAGCGGCCGTCGGGTCGGCTACATATTTTTTGGGTTGCTGTGTTCATTAACGCACTTTGGATGTAGACGATCGCACCAATAACTTAGCGGAAGCAGCTCAAGAGTTTCGCAGCGAGAATTTGATGCGGCGCGTCCATCCATCTGGCGCTTTATAAACGTTCTGCGACATGCATACATGGGTTGGAAAAATGGGTTGGGGTGGGGTAGTCAAAATCCGAAAATTTGAGGGTGGACCTGCCGGTTTGGGGGGAGGGCCGCGGCGATTTTAGTGTGTGGGGTCAGGAACAACAGTCGGCTTCAGGTGGGTGGGTGGGTGGAGTCGTTTGGGGGGTAGAGCCCAAGTTTAGGTGTGGGCAAACCCCCCACGGCCCATGTATGGCGATATGTGCAGAAATGTTTTCTACTCTACTAATGAGTGCTCAGTGAGTTGGAATTTATCCATCCATGGTGTTGCACTTATTTTTTAAATGAGTCCTTGAAATTGCTTTGCTATTTTGTTATACTTTGTTTTAATTGTGCTATGTTTTAGTGGTAACCTATGTTGCCGTACGGACTTATAGAAAAAAATTATTTCTGTCGCCTAATAGTACCGTCGCCTAATAGTACCGTCGCCTAATAGTACCGTCGCCTAATAGTACCGTCGCCTAATAGTACCGTCGCCTAATAGTACCGTCGCCTAATAGTACCGTCGCCTAATAGTACCGTCGCCTAATAGTACCGTCGCCTAATAGTACCGTCGCCTAATAGTACCGTCGCCTAATAGTACCGTCGCCTAATAGTACCGTCGCCTAATAGTACCGTCGCCTAATAGTCCTGCTTCGGCCAGTACCATAAACGGCGTTAAGTGCCGGACGGTATCAATCTTGTTTGCCTGGGCCAGCAGACTTTTTGTTTGCCGGTAAAGCGATTGATAGTGTCCTACAAGTACCAGCAGACATAGGCTAGCGTTTCGGCTGAGGGGTGGTAAATTTTCAAATGCTGAGGGGGTATATGGCGGATGGCAAGCCTGAAAGTCGGATTTTTTGCTAAAATCGAGGTTTTTGCTTATTTTTCGTTAAAATAGGTGGAATAAGCTATTCTGAGCTCATTTACAGCTTATTAGATATAGTTCTGTCATGATTTTCTATACAAAATTCTACCAAAACTTCTTGAGGGGAGCTTACCCATGTCTGCTAACCATGTTAGTGTTCTACAGAGAGTCGACTGGAAGTTAGCAGGGTTTGTTTGATGATTCTCTTCTTGTCTTTTATGATAATTTAAAAATGAAAGGAATACCATTTCTAACCATTTTCTGCTGTTCAACTTTGCTTTTTAGTGCGACTGGAAAACGAAGGAGGTACGAACGGTGGTGGACGTCCAAGAGCCCGAGGGTAAATATAACTTTTTCTAATCTTTCGCTTGCTTAACTTTCAAACAGTTGACATCGGTTTTGATTGTAGTCAAACATGGGCTGGTATATTGTTTGAGAGGTGGTAAAATGTCAAATCCTAGGGGCTGAGGAGGCTTGCGGCGACTGATTGGGGTTGACAGGATAGTAAGTCAAACAGTCTGATTTTTTACTAACATCAAGGTTTTTAGGCTTATTTTTCTATATAATAGGTTAAAATAAGCGATTCTGAGGTCATTTACACCTACAGTAATATAGCCCATACGTACAGGTCATCCGCCGAAGGGGGTTGGGGGGTCTGGCGCCGGCCGGGAATCTGAGCCCAAATTTTTTGGGGATGGAGGTTGGGCACTAAAATCGCTCAAAAATCGAAGAAACCCGCAATTTTTCGTCAAAAATCGCTAATTTGGGCTGAAATACAGCTAAAAAGTGCTGTTTTGCAGGCGATTTTGGCAATTTTTGTGTCTGAAATTGTAAAAAGAAATTGGAAAAATTTGCTCAAAATTAACTTGCCGGCAAAATCGGAGGGGGGTCGGCGAAATCGTCTCGGGGGCGGGGGGCATCCGGGGGGGGCTGGCCTAAGTCGGGTGGGGGGCAGAACCCCCAGACCCCCTGTTACATGTCTGACTATCACCATATGATATCAGTATGTGTATCAGATTTCATACCATTGCTACCGGTAGTAACTGCATCATAATGGTGCCAGTACCATGAACGACGTTAAGTGCCTGACTGCAAATATGCGAGGTTCAATCTGGTTATTGTAATTGAAAGGCACCCAGTTTTGCCATTGTAGACGCGACATCTTTCTGCGGTTTCTACGGCGTTCGTATCTACGGGTTGGCCGATCGGTGTTGGGCCGTCGACAACGTTCGTTTGGTGGTCACCACAGCCTGGCGGTCCAAATCGGTCTGTCTCAAATTTGCATAACCACCTTTTTACCAACAAATTGCGTGTAGGAAATCGTGGTGGTTGACACAAACACGGGAGCGGTGACTAAATTGACCAACGTGGGAGCTGTGCACGGCTCCTGGAACGTGCTGGACGTCTACCACGATCTGCTCCTGGCTCTCTGCCACGCCCCCAACCGCCCGCCCTGTCTGCTGATTGGTCGACTGCCGCCGTCCGGCAAGGAAGAGAGCATCGTCTGGGTCAAACTGACCAATGAGACTGCAGCTCAGCAGCGATTGGTCGATCTCAGTTGGAACATCCTCGGCTTCCGCAGAGACGCTCAGCCCGGCGAAACTGACTACCGTTTGTTTGTTTGTTTGTTTGTTTGTTTGTTTGTTTGTTTGTTTGTTTGTTTGTTTGTTTGTTTGTTTGTACAGGGTGCACCAAAGAACAACCCAGCAGATTTTTACTGTATTATCAGCCGTAAATCTCAACCGATTTGAATGAGTCTTTTTCGAAATGAAAGACAAGTAAATTCTGGGAAATTTTATTAAGATACTCTACTTAGTTCCTGAGAAATTTGCCCTCAAAGTCAAAACAGTGAAACAGTTTTGGCAATGAACCAGAGCGATTCCGTCGCACTTCATAACAAAACAGATGGCTACTACTGATTCTAATAACGATGCTTTACTGATGAGACACACTCGATTACGTCACCTTCAGCAGTGAAGTCTCATTAGCCCACAGCAGTTGGAATCTATTTTATGAAGTGCAATTGTCTTGTTCACTGCTTTGACAAACTCTGTTTTGACTTTAAGGGCAAATATCTCAGTACACAAACAGAATAATATCTGAATAAAAGTTTCGCCGATCTTTCAAAAATCTATTTATCTGTCATTCATAAAAGATTCTTTCTAATCGGTTGAGATTTACAGTAAACCAGCTGCTGGGTTGTTATATAGAACTAAGCGACGTAAATGAAAATAGTTTCTTCAGTGGACCAGCAGTACGAGGCAATTCTAATTCAACCGCGGACAGGCGCCGACGTGCCTCTGATAGCTTTTCCCCACGGCGGTCCGCACGGGGTCTACGTGGCTGGCTGGTCGCCGGCCGTGGCTTTCTTTGTCAATGTTGGCTATGCAGTTCTGCTTATCAATTTCCGCGGCTCAACCGGGTTTGGACAGAAATTCCTGAACGCCTTGCCTGGCAACGTTGGCACCACTGACGTGCAGGACTGCCATGTAAGTACAAAAAATATCCTCTCCACTCAAACGTTCCCTTCTCGGTGATCTTCATCGAGTTGGCTAAACTTTTCAGCAATTATTACACGTTTGGTGGGAACATTCATGCGTGTACTGATTTTATGTCCCGAAAACTAAGAATCAGGGCGAGCGAGCAGCTTTAAAAAAACATGGCTAAATGTGACTTTTCTCCGTAGAACCGATATAATGATGATATTGTTGAAGATATTTATTTTACGAGGAAACCTGTAGGGAAGGCTTCTATTATGTGAAACTGAGTTTAGACGTCTGCACCGGTAGAAACAAACGATTTTTCCGTTCAGCTCACCAGAACGGAAAATTTTGAACAACTATTGCGAGCCAACAAGCTGACATTTTTCCTGCAAATTTGTCAGCCACTACAGTTTCTACAAAAGAAACTTTAGACCAATTTACAGAACAAACGGCCAAGAATTGAGCTCACAGAAGCGTTTCAAATTTTTCCATTTAGGGAGGTGAACGGAGAAATTGTTTGTTTCTACCGATACAGGTTCATTCATTTGTCAAACTTCTGTCAAAATCGGTATTGATTAACAACTGATATTCTAGAGGTGCGGATTTCTTAACTATGGGATTTGCGTCCATGTTTTTTAAATTCCTCACTTTTGGCGCTCTTTGAGCTATAGAGGTCCTCAATTAGTCCGCCAAACTGTAAGCCAGTCACTCCTGCAAGTGTCAGCCCAGAAATTGGGGAATTTCAAAAACATGACCACAAATCTCATAGTTAAGAGATCCGCAACTCTAGAATAACAGCATTGAATCGGTTGTTAATCAATACAGATTTTAGCAGGAACTGTGACAAATAAATGAACCTGACGTCTAAGCTCAGTTCCACATCATAGAAGCGTTTCCCACGGGTTTTTCGTAAATTAGAATTTTATGCCAAATAGCAACACCAATCATTCCAGCAAGTTTCAAAGCCGTACTCTTTGAATTACCGAAAAAATGAATTTGAGTGGACCCCCTGATTCTTACTTTTCGGCTCATAAAATCAACATGAGCATGAATTTTTGCACCAAACTTATATTGTTATATTAACCTGACGTCTAAGCTCAGTTCCACATCATAGAAGCGTTTCCCACGGGTTTTTCGTAAATTAGAATTTTATGCCAAATAGCAACACCAATCATTCCAGCAAGTTTCAAAGCCGTACTCTTTGAATTACCGAAAAAATGAATTTGAGTGGACCCCCTGATTCTTACTTTTCGGCTCATAAAATCAACATGAGCATGAATTTTTGCACCAAACTTATATTGTGCAAAGTCTACTAACGTTTAGTATTTAGTAGGCAGTTTTACATAGGGTATTATGTAACCAGTTGTCTTGTTAATTTTTGCTGAAGATTTAAACGAATAAATTGGGACTTGTACCTGTCCATTTTCTGCCCAGAATGCGTTTTTTAAGGCTAATTTTTCGAAAATTTTCGCCCTCGGCCAACCAGGCAATTTGAAAATTTTACACCCCTATGCGAAATCCTGAGTACACCACTGGTTTTTTTTACAAACAAACAAACAAGTTTATCATCCACCCACAACACAACACAACACAACGAATAAACCAAAGAAAAAACAGAAAGTAACCGCATCATTACAGACGTTTTTTGTATTGTAGCACGCTGTGAAAACGGTTCTGGATATGGATCCCAGTTTTGACAAGGATAAGGTGGTTGTGTTCGGTGGCTCTCACGGTGGTTTTTTGGGCGCTCATCTGCTAGCGCAATTCCCTGTAAGTTCTGTTTCCGGTTTTACCTGTTTGGTTGGGTGCAGACATGGGCAAAGGGGGTCTGAAGGAGGGTTGGCCCCCTCAGGCTCTGACCTACCCCCTCAGCCGGCCGCTACCCCCTCAGGAATTTTTCGGAAGAATTTTGAATAGAAAATTATGATAAAAATATGCCTGGATTAGGTGTAAATGAGCTCAGAATAGCTTATTTTGGCTTATTTTAATGAAAAATAAGCAAACACCCATTGATTTTAGCCAAAAATCGGACCTTTTGGCTTACCGCCCCCTCAGGCGCTCCTACCCCCCCCAGCTCCCCTCAGGAATTGAAAATTCTACCCCCACCCCCAGGGCCGAAATGCTAGCCCATGTCTGGTTGAGTGGTATATTTTGTGCAGGACTAGACCTATATTTAATGTAAAACGAGTTAGACCCTCTTTATTCATAACTAGTCTGAGGAGATCATCATTTTCTCAACCTTGTCTACCACCACCAGTACTTAATTACATACATGTAACAGGGGGGTCTGGGGGGTCTGCCCCCCACCCGACTTAGGCCAGACCCCCCCCGGATGGGGACCCCCCCTCCGATTTTTCTGGCAAGTAAATTTTCGAGCAAATTTTTGCAATTTTTTACACTTTCACACACAAAAATTGCCAAAATCGCCTGCAAAACAGCACTTTTTAGCTGTATTTCAGCCCAAATTAGCGATTTTTGGCGATTTTTAGGCCAAAAATTGCGATTTTTCTCGATTTTTGAGCGTTTTTTAGTGCCCACCCCCCTCCCCGAAATTTTGGCTTAGACCCCCCCGGCCGGCGCCAGACCCCCCCCCAACCCCCCTCCCCCCATCGGCGGATGACCTGTTACATGTATGCTTAATTATGAATAATTGTTCTGTAGGAATTCTACAAAGCCGGAGCGCTACGAAACCCAGTCTTTAATGCAGCTGGTACGTATCGAATGTTGCTCAAGTCCCTCACAACAAGCCTTTAGTTAGCTGTAGCTCTATTACCGCCATTTGTTTATCTTCTGCTTGCAGGCATTCTACAGAGCCGCCACGCTGCTTAACCCTGTCTTGTGCTTTGCCGGTATGTTAGTTAGTTAGTTTGCTGCTTCTTATTTGCTTATTGACCAGCTTTCCATGCTTGTTTCGCTCTCTAATACACTAAATCTTAAGGCTTTTTCAGCAACCCCTCTAAACCTCTAGTACATGTATGCTAGGACTCACGAGCGACTGAAAAACTCGGCCCATTTTCTTTATAGACATGGTGAGCGCGGCGGATATTCCGGACTGGAACTTCGTTGAAGCGCTGGGCACCGAGTTCGAAGTCGGTCACGTTCTTACTCCAGAGGAATACAACACAATGTGGTCCAAGTCTCCCATTAGCATTGCTTCTCAAGTAAACTATTGCTTCTATCTTCCTTAATGGCAAAATGTTCTCGTCATTTTCCAGCTTTATTCAAACGATTCGTTCACGGTCATTTTTTTATCGATTTGACTCAAATTAACTGGGTAGATACTGTGCAACTTTGGTCCCAAAATTCTGCTCGCTCAGGTTTTATGAACCGAAGACGAAGAATCAGGTTTGTCCACGGAAATAGCAAGTTTTTCGTTAATTCTGAGGGTCTGAACTTGCAGGAATGATTGTTTTTGGAAAATCGCAAATCTTCATTAGGTATGAAGAAAAGTCATATTTTGTCATGTTTTTGAAATACTCCAATTTTAGCGCCCTTTAAGCTATAGGGATCATTTCTGCAAGTTTCAGACCTTAGAATTTACGAAAAAATAGAATTTTCGTGCAACACCTTGTTTCTTAGTTTTCGACTAATAAACCTGAATGAGTCAGAATTTTCAGACCAAACTTGCACAATAACTACCCAGTCATCTTAATTAATCCCGAAAATTGAACCCAAATCGATAAAGAAACGACCGATAACCAATCGTTTGAGTGAAGTTCGAAACAGGAGTGGACTATTTTTCGGCCGTACTGTAGTTCAATCATACATGTAACAGGTCATCCGCCGATGGGGGAGGGGGGTTGGGGGGTCTGGCGCCGGCCGGGGGGGACTGAGCCAAAATTTTGGGGGAGGAGGGTGGGCACTAAAAAAACGCTCAAAAATCGAGAAAAATCGCAATTTTTGGCCTAAAAATCGCCAAAAATCGCTAATTTGGGCTGAAATACAGCTAAAAAGTGCTGTTTTGCAGGCAATTTTTGTGTGTGAAAGTGTAAAAAATTGCAAAAAATTGCTCGAAAATTTACTTGCCAGAAAAATCGGAGGGGGGGGTCGGTGAAATCGTCTCGGTGGGGGTGTCCCCATCCGGGGGGGGGTCTGGCCTAAGTCGGGTGGGGGCAGACCCCCCAGACCCCCCTGTTACATGTATGAGTTCAATAATCCATTCCCCTGTTTAGATACAATCGCCAGTGCTGCTATGTTTGGGCAGGAAGGACAACCGAGTAGTTCCTCTTTTCATGCCTTTCTGGCGCAACCTCAAGAGTCGTGGAGTTACGTGCGAGTGAGTGTTTTGGTCAGTAGGTAAATGACACAGTTCCCGATGTTCCAGTGTACTTCTGTACCCGGAGAGCAACCATCCTTTGGAAGAGGTGCCGGTCAATGCCGATGCTATGATTAACACTGTTCGTTTCTTCGAAAAGCATACCCGATAAGTTGATTCAGCACTTGTTTAGTCTGTGATTGCTTGCAGTTATAATTAAAAGTCAAGTTATTATTGACTGCACTGGTAGAAAAGCAATAGCGATTACTCTCAGAGGATTTGGGCTGGATGATTACGTCACCCTTAACCTGCTTCCAGACAAGCAAAAACTGTCACTAGCATAACAATGCTTATGAATAGCAGATACAGCTTGAACGAACACGTCAACATTAGACAGTATGCATGCATAAACGAAGTACACACACAATGTTCAGCATAAAAGTGTAGAATATGAACTTTACCTCTAACAGTCAGGCACTTAACGCCGTTAATGGTACCGACACCATCGGCACCTTATATGGTGTCGGTACCATAAACGGCGTTAAGTGCCTGACTGTCTAACTTCACAGAGAGTAGAGTTTCTAGAGAACAAATTCTTGGTGGATATCATCGGTATAGGTATGGTAGGTATTTCTTTAAAGAAACAAGAAGATTTCTTGCACAAAATACACCGAAAGTCTGGTACTTTAGAATGAAACTACAGAACACAAAATGATTACACTCAAACTCAATACCTTGTTAGTCTAACCTCCATAAATAGGCTGCTTTCTAGTCCCTTCACCATGAGCATCTCATTTTTGGGGATTCTACTTTGTCAGTAAAGTAGCTTATCACATTTCTTTCTGCACAGGAGCAGGCGCCACCTTTTGTGTATCTCTAGTATTTATGCGCCGAGTTGATTTCACGATCTCCTCAAGCACTCGCTCCTCTGTCAGCTTCTTGCACTGTATCACGTACAGTATAGCAATGCGCATTTCGGCTTGTTTGGCCATATAAATGAACAGATTGAACATTGGGTTCATGTGTCTGATGACAGCTTCATTCAGCTGCCAGTGATGCAACAGAACACCAAAGACAGGAACATTCAGAAAGCTGTCCCCCTTGCCCAGCGAAAAGTAAATCAACTTCACCCACCTAGTGCCAGTGTGCAAAAGCAAAGTCAGCAAGCAAGTGATGCCCACAGTGACAGTCAAGCGACGCTGTGTGCGGATGAAACGCTTTATGTCCTGTTCTGTCACCTGACGTGGCTTGCGACACCGATAGGCCACTACCACTAGACCGTACAACAAGACAGATGCAGTGGTGGTGGATATCTCCATCACATACAACAACTGAGCATAGAACGGCCATCGCTGCTCGACAGCCATGTCAGCGCTGCAGATTATGGGCACTCTGTCACTGGTGTCATGTGTCCACACAACATACACCACACCGATAATCAGATATATCAAACCAAAAACGTAAGGAGCTACTGACAGCTTTCTTGCATACCTTGCTGTCAGACGGTAGTAGTAGAGGGGCCAGGCTACTGAGATGAACCGATCGATTGACTGAGCCAGCAGCATAGGACCCACCACACAGTCCTTGTACATGGCCAGCAGATTCCACGGTTGCATCATGCATGCCAGTGGAGTGATGACTGTGTTGGCCCAACCCAACTCTATCACTATGTTGCGAAAAGCTGACATGCCCACCAATTGAACGCCCAGTAGAAAATCGATCAGTGCCAGAGCTGAAAAGTATTTAACAAAATTGTAAGTTAGTTAGAAAGTAGAAGAACTTACCTGCAATGAGAATGTAAGCCTTTTGAGTATGCATGTATTTAGTTTTTGCAACCGCCAACAGTATGAGTCCGTTGGCACTGGTTAGCACAATGGCTTGAAACCCATACTGTATGTAAATTCGCTGTCTGATTGACAGTTCTTCTGGTGTGAAAAACAGCGTGCTGTTGTTAGAAGCCATAACTGTTAGTTTGTTCTGGCACCAACAGGACTCAAGCAACCGCCGTATGCCCTACTTGACTACTTGCCTAATGAGTGTCAAATTGAAACACGGCGCTGAGCCGGACTTTGTCTCTATTGTTCCTGCATAGCCGCTGAGAAAGAGAGCCGTCTGCTCACATGGACTTTTAATGGTACAGGAAAATTAGGAAGATTCCCAAAACCCTCGGGAGAAACGGAATTCCTCTTCCCCCTAGCAAGAAATATGAATGAATCTTCGTGTGCTTTTGAGTGTCCAGTCAAGCTAATGTATGTCCTTCTTTGTGGGTATGCAAGAACAATAGAGGCAAAGCCAATGGCTCGCTTACTCTACAACTATAGGAGAACAATATTGGCCAAGTTCTTTCAGGCGCCGTCTGAATTGGCAGTTAGCAAGAGCAGGGCTACATACATAAAAGTACAGGGTGTCTCAAAAAAAATGATCACATTTCTTTTTACTGCCATTTCCGCAAATTTTGACCAAATAGGCTGAAATTTGGAACCTAGGTGCCAAAATTCGGGGAATTTTATGTGTTAAAGTTTGGTGCACTAGACTTGACTCGTTCCCGAGAAATTTCAAAAAAAGTGAAATTTGGTAATTTCAATAGTGAAAGCCGGTCACCGAAAAAATGATCACATTTCTTTTTACTGCCATTTCCGCAAATTTTGACCAAATAGGCTGAAATTTGGACCATAGGTGGCACAATTCGGGGAATTTTATGTGTTAAAGTTTGGTGCACTAGGCTTGACTCATTCCCGCGAAATTTCAAAAAAAGTGAAATTTGGTAATTTCAATAGTGAAAGCCGGTCACGAAAAATGGAAACATTTCCTTTTCCTGTATCTTTTCTAATATTTGTCGGAATTGGATGAAATTTGGAGTGTAAACGCAGAAGTTCAGGGTAATTCGTGTGTAAAAAGTTGACGCATGAACTCCAACGCTATCGTTAGAGTTTAGGCGATAATGTAATGTAACGTTTTTTCGGTGACCGGCTTTCGCTATTGAAATTACCAAATTTCACTTTTTTTGAAATTTCTCGAGAATTAGTCAAGCCTAGTGCACCAAACTTTAACACATAAAATTCCCCGAATTTTGGCATCTATGATCCAAATTTCAGCCTATTTGGTCAAAATTTACGGAAATGGCAGTCAAAAGAAATGTGATCATTTTTTCGGTGACCGGCTTTCACTATTGATTTAACAAATTTCACTTTTTTTCATTTTCTCGAGAATGAGTCAAGCCTAGGGCACCAAACTTTAACACATAAAATTCC
Organism: Sabatieria punctata; assembly: GCA_030248155.1. Classification (NCBI taxonomy): domain Eukaryota; kingdom Metazoa; phylum Nematoda; class Chromadorea; order Araeolaimida; family Comesomatidae; genus Sabatieria; species Sabatieria punctata. The sequence goes on from JASANB010006582.1 coordinate 110,576, forward strand.
CCGAATTTTGGCACCTATAGTCCAAATTTCAGCCTATTTGGTCAACATTTGCGGAAATGGCAGTAAAAAGAAATGTGATCATTTTTTTTGAGACACCCTGTATATTACTTCAAAGAAATCGTACAGACCACACAGTACACAGTTCACTCAAACATCAGATGGCGAACAGTAATCACAATCAAACGCGGATTCTAGTTCTCAAACAGAAGCAAATTCTGGATAGAGCTCGTTGGAACATACAAGCCTTACCAAGTATTAATTCATATGCGTGCATATGTACGTGCAAAACATGAACTACACTTTACACGCCTTCACAAGAGCAGGGTTTAGAAACAGTTCACGCAGCGCAGAAAAACGTGCTGCAGAATGAAATACAGACAACACACAACATCAGCTCTCAAAATCAATATACATCTCCCTCCACCATGAGATAACTTCAGGCTCCTCCCTCTAGATTTTTTTCGGCTCATAAACATATCAGATTTTGTTCGGCAGAGGAGCAGGTGCCACCTTTAGCGTATCTCGAGGATTGACACGCTGTGTTGATTTCATAATCTCTTCAAGGACCTGCTCCTCAGTCAGCTTCTTACACTGCATCACATACAGTATAGCAATGCGCATCTCAGCTTGTTTCGCCATATAAATAAAGAGATTGAACATTGGGTTCATGTGTCTGATGACAGCTTCATTCAGCTGCCACTGATGCAACAGAACACCAAAGACAGGAACATTCAGAAAGCTGTCCCCCTTGCCCAACGAAAAGTAAATCAACTTCACCCACCTAGTACCAGTGTGCAAAAGCAAAGTCAGCAAGCAAGTGATGCCCACAGTGACAGTCAAACGACGCTGCGTGCGGATGAAACGCTTTACGTCATGCTCTGTCACCTGACGCGGCTTGCGACACCGATAGGCCACAACCACCAGACCGTACAAGAAGACAGATGCAGTGGTGGTGGATATCTCCATCACATACAACAACTGAGCATAGAACGGCCATCGCTGCTCGACAGCCATGTCAGCGCTGCAGATTATGGGCACTCTGTCACTGGTGTCGTGTGTCCACACAACATACACCACACCGATAATCAGATATACCAAACCAAAGACGTAAGGAGCTACTGACAGCTTCCTTGCATACCTGACTGTCAGACGGTAGTAGTAGAGGGGCCAGGCTACTGAGATGAACCGATCGATTGACTGAACCAGCAGCATAGGACCAACCACACAGTCCTTGTACATGGCCAGCAGATTCCACGGTTGCATCATGCACGCCACTGGGGTGATTGCTGTGTTGGCCCAACCCAACTCTATCACTATGTTGCGGAAAGTTGACATGCCCACTAATTGAACACCCAGCAAGAAATCAATCAGAGCCAAAGCTGTAAATTGTTAAATTTTGACGATGAGCATGTTTAGTTTCTAGTCACTTACCTGCAATGAGAATGTAAGCCTTTTGAGTATGCATGTATTTAGTTTTTATAACAGCCAGCAGTATGAGTCCATTGGCGCTGGTTAGCACAATGGCTTGAAACCCATACTGTATGTAAATTCGCTGTCTGAGTGACAGTTCTTCTGATGTGTAAAATATGCTGTTGTTCTTAGAGGCCATAACTGTTTACCGGCTCCCGGACACTTGCCAACTAACAATTTTGTAGTTAGCCAACTGTTGAACACGCGATTTCGTGAGAATGAATCTGTTTCTTGAATGGTTTCAAATCGCCAAGGCCTCGTCTTGTCGTGCTCAAGAAGAAACAATTTCTGCACTGAATGAACGATTATACTAACTCGGCGGGCAGCATTCGGCGCTGACCAATACAACAGACATAGAAAGTCAGACGGTCTTGCTTTAGTGACAGGGACCGACCCGGTCTATCCGGGACGCCAAATGGAATTCAGAGAGGCATTCGCAATCTCCCAACGGAAGAAAACTCACTTCCTTTCATCTTAAGGACATTCCCACAATGTAACTGTGTTTTCAGCTGGGGGTTTCAGGTCCAAAATATGGTTTCAGCACTATATCCAAAGGCCGGAACAGTTGGTGTAGTGGTTTAAGCCGCGTAGCCGCTAAGCGTGCGCGGCTCATCCTCTCGGCGCGGCTAGTTTCTTACCGCAAAGAGTTGGTCGTCGGCACAAAGCTCCACCAGGCCACCGAAAGCTGGTGATAGCGAGTAGGTAAAATGGAAACCGACTGGATCTGCCGTTGCACCAAGTCGCTGCACAGAGCCTGCGCGTTGGAGAAGATCAATGACGTCAGAAGCTGTCTGCGAAACGAACTATGCTGGGAGTAGCCATGC